>VIAA01000205.1:0-57771 GCA_015776775.1 Magallana hongkongensis
CGGAAACAATAGTAACGTGGATGTTTTAACGTGCAGTGAAGATGCCATTTTCATTTTAAAACAAAGCAGTCATGTTCTTAATTAATGTCAGCATGTCGTTAAAAAATCATTTCAAATCATGTTAATCGATCGGCTTATGTTTTGAATGAAAATGTAAAAACATTGATAAAATTAGGATCGGGTTTGACATTTATCAAATATTTACCACAGAAGATACTCGCGACGTTGTTACATACACATGTAACAATCTTTCAGCATTATTATGATTAAACCTATGACATTTTTTTTAACTGATAAATACTGGAACATCTTTTAAATAGTTTTTCTTGTTACCATTTCTTATTTCCTTTATAGCATAACGATATTGCTTTGTGGATTGTCCAAATGATTTAAGAAGGTACATAAAAAATAAAATTAATTCCAAAATGTAATATGATAGGCAAGTCTCAAACCGAGCAAAATTGCTCTATGTTGAGAAACTTAATGCTTGTAAAAAATCTAATCGATTTCGCGCTTTAATAGCATTGAGATACTTAATAAATTGCCAATACGTTTAACGACGATATATAATAAACATGCAAGATTGAAGCTAAAATCAAACATAAAAAAGGAAATTATCCTTTGCATAAGGATCTATATATTTAAAAAATTCTTCCTCGTAGACATATAAGTAGGGAATAATTAACATTTGTGAAATTTATATGCTCAATATTAAACTAATAAAAAAAAAACTATTCCAACTCCCATACAATAAGGTAATATGTACAGCACGAAAGAATATTGCTGACAATTGAAATCAGTTTTGTTTCATAGGAAATAGGAAATAAATAATCCTAATAACAAGATTGTAAATGGTACATACGACATTTGTGTTTCTTATGAAATGTCTGTTTTGAATTATTTGCATATAAAACGTTTTTAAAGTTACTTTTTAATCAGTAAAAAAAAGATGAAAGTTGTTCGGAAATTATTGAGACAATTAAAAAGTTGGCACACACATTGAAGAAACACAAATAATTAAGCAAAGAAACATTACAATATAGTTAATTATATATTTGTTTACGACGGTGCACAAAGAAGCGGTGGTCGGTTTACCCGGCGCTGGCACACATTCGGAGTTCAAAAAGCTTAAACATCTATGTTTTAAATGTTGGTAGGCTCACAATTAATGACAAAAGAAATTTTTAATTATATTAATCAAATTATCTAGGTTCATTTTGCTATTAATTGTGGCTAACTTTTGTGCAAGTTTTACTAGTGTTCGATTTGAAATAAAGAGAGAATACAAAAAATATTTACCAAGCAATGGAAATCTGACTGTGACGGTATATTGAAATTTGACATCAAGGCGGCGCAGCGAATATTCATAGAATTGGTGGGAATCTCGGAAGAAGACCTTCTTTTGGCCAAGAAATTGCATAAACAAAAACAATACGATGGGAAGGGATCAAGGATTAAGATAATCATGGTTAATTTAATGATTGTTTATCTAGAATTAAAACAAAAGGCTAAATACCAAGTACTTTTTAAACGCAAAATGATTTCAACAGATCTAAGATAAACCTGTACATACAGAATGGATACTGGATACGTTTCACAGCTACTGTAAGTTAACTTTTGTGAATAATATCTCGATTTTCTGTGGAATAACGAGATTAGTGTGTAATTGTTGCCATTTTAAAATCAAAAGAAAAGATGAAAAATGAAGAATAGTTAATGTTTTCCCATCTTTTGTAAGATGTTTAAAGCGTTTTGGAGCAAGGATAAACGTAAAATGATGTTCCAATGAGATTGTAGTCAATGGATATATATAAGATTACAAAAATAGACAAATGATGACATTTGTTTCAATCACGTTAATAAAAGGTATCCTGGTTTACTTTCTGGTGGTACTTTATGAGTTATCTTTTTTCCCAAGGGAGTACGCGGGGGTGTTAAGGAAGCATATGGGCAATTTAGCGTCTTATTTTGACTGTTATATTCAAAATCGTGAAATCAAATAACTATTTTGAATACGATCAAAAACTTAGTATCATCCTTTGAAATAGATGTCAGTGCAATAAAATCGGGTAGTACATTACTGCCACATTGGTGCATTATCACGTGACAACTATAAATAGCTTACGTATATTCCTTAACATAAAATGAGATAGAACAACACTACCCCGTGGTTTCCAAAATAAAATAAACATACTAAGTGGAGGCAAAACATCTCAGTTTAATCAAAACTGCTGCTAGAATCCTATGTTTTTCTTAATTCAATAGTTATTCACCCGGTTCTCGTAAAACCTTCCCAACTTTTATGAAGTTTGTACGGAAAACGGCAAGTTGCATCAAAACAACACACAACATGGGATTCTAGCAGCACTTTTCAATTTAAGCATTGATCAAACTAACGATACATATAAAATTCCAAGTTCAATATATGCGGGGAAGTGTTGTTCTAGTCGGATTTTTATATCGTAAACAACAACAGAGGAAAGCCTGGCCGAGAAATAAAAGCAAATTTACATACCTTTTAGCGAATGATTGATAAAACTATCATCTCTCCCAGTATTCTTATGTTCCATTCTCAATTAATCACACCACAATATTTTATTAGAGTTCTTAGATTAGTTATATTTTGAATATGTTTACAATGCTTTCCGATCAAATTCACATGACATTCAACTTTTAGTCATGACGTCATCAATGTGTAAATCTACGTAATACAAACTAATTTCTGAAAAAAAATTGACTTCAGTATTTTTATTTGCTTTTGGTCTACGTTTCGTTGCTTAGATAATTGAATATGTACATAATAACTAAGATTTGTGATGTCACAAAATTACATGTAACTCAGAATCCATATGCTTCCTTAACACCCCCGCGTAAGAGTAAATGTCTCAATAATTTCCGAACAGATATATACAAACTTTTTTATTTGGTTTGTAAACTATTAAATAGTAAATGAAAAGAGACTACTTTATGTATAAAATGTGCCAAAATAATGTTTCCAACAAAAGGATGGCGATTTGAAGAATTTTGAAATAAGCGGTGGAACAAAATCAGCAACAGCAGAGGGGCGCATCATGCGTCAGGCTCAAGTATGGCGCAGAGTTAACTTAACGAACTACAAACTTGTAACAGTAGGTACAAAGCGAATACCCAAACTTTCAATACTGAGAATATATATATATATATATATATATATATATATATATATATATATATATATATATATATATATATATATATATATATATATATATATATATATATATATATCAACATGATGATTCATTCGGGAGGTGACTGATATATGCTAGGAGTGAAGATAAGACGGAATCGGCTATCAGACGCGAAGCGGTAACAGGTTCGCACTATCAAAAATACCTTTTTATAAGTCGTCTTGGTCAGTTGCTAGTTAGAGTTTTTTTAAATAGTGACTTTTACGTAACATCTTTATTTATCCATCTGAATACAGATATAAATGCATTACGATAAAACATTCAAAGTACGTGTTACAAAATGTATTTTTTTATTGATAATTTCCTGCGATTAGCTCTACAATCAAGTCACAGATTTGTTCTCTAATCTTTTTCTATCGATTTGAAATTTACACTACCAAATCCCTTAAAATGTTTCATGTCTGCAAACGGCGGGGATTTGAAGGACAATATATGCTCAAATTAACAAAAATGTTACTCATATTCATTTTACTTATTTCAGGTACATCAGGTAGTAGAAATCTAATCAACTTTAAGTTAACTATATTTCAAATTTTTGAAGTTTGTATTGTAATATACAAAAAGAAACTGTACTCAAATTTTATGAATATTTTTGAAATACTTCTAATGTTTTTTCTTCAGGAAAATGTTCGTCAAAAGGAGACATTGTCATTCTCTTAGATAAGTCTGGTTCAATTGGATAAGAAAATTTTAAAATAGTGAAGAATTTTATTCTTGACTTCCTTGTGCATTTTGTGATAGGTCCTAACGCCAACCAAATCTGCGTTGTTTCGTTCGATGATGATTCAAAGGAAGAGTTCATTCTAAATCAGTACTCTTCATTATACGAAATAAGACCTGCTATCTCGGCTATCGAATACTTCAAGAAAGGAACAAACATTGGAAATGTGCTAAATGTTACGCGCCAAAACTCATTTACATCATCTCGGGGTGCGCGTTCTGATGCTGCTAAAATCGTTATCTTGATAACCGATGGAATTAGTTCTATTTCTAATGAAGCCAAATTACTGAAGGACAATAACGTCACCATTTTCTGTGTTGATGTGACAGGTGCAGTTAATGAACAAGTCTTGCGGAACATGTGTTCTTACTGTAGTTATACGTACATGTATGTCACAGATAATTTTACTGATCTGTCACTCATAACACCAATTCTTGCAGACAGATCATGCGCAGACCGTATGTATATTTTTTAATTTTGAAACTATAAATCAATAAGCTAACAATTTTTTTACAATTTTCCCTAACAACGCTAGTATGCTTCTGAATCCAACTTCTCAATCTTTCAAGGTAAATTTAGGAACAATGATCTTTCCTGCGAGAGAAAGTGGGGGGGTGGGGGGGGTGGGCTACTGAATCCAACTTCTCAATCTTTCAAGGTAAATTTAGGAACAATAATCTTTCCTGCGAGAAAAAGTGTGTGTGTGTGGGGGGGGGGGTGTGAACCCTCTATCATGCTATGTTTCTAATGGTTAGGTATAACTTTGAAAAAAAAGTGGGGGTTCAGCCCCCCCCCTAGCCCCCCCCCCCCCCCGGTTCCGACGCCTATACTTATCATACAACTTGTAAATGCCTAAATGACGTTACAACCACTTCTCCAAGTACAAGGGTAGATAAGCTTGAAAAATAAAATGAAAAATTCATGATTGTGTTTTCTTGAAGCTACAAGTCGTCACTATATATACATGTATGTGGGAAGGTGGTACAGTATTCAGTATATTCATAAGCGGATCTAGAGGGAATCAGGTTAGGAGAGGGGGATCCGCTCACCCCCCCCCCCCGCCCCACACGACAAATAAAATTATCGCGATCCCTTGATCATAGTCACATAGTCACAGATTTTTTTCATACTTTTCAGTTTGATGGACTTTGAAAAAAAAAACTAACACAATTTCTTTGATGCTATGTGGTCCCGTTGCCATGGTAACATTGCGAACATATTTTAAAATGGCATTTCTATGCTTATTCAAGAACATTTTGTGAGTAATGACAACAATTTTGGGTTTCCAGGTAGAATGTATTATGAAGAAGTTTGTTATTTTTCAATAGAAACAAACACATATTTTATAAACGCACGTTTTAAAAGTCACCCATGGTAACTAAAGAGAAATTTCACAATATGATTTCTTCATTTCATCTGAATTTAAAATGCAAATCTTGCATTTCTGTGCACACTATTCTTATCGTGAAATTCAGAATTTATAAATCAATATTGAAAACCGTTGCTATGGCAACCAGCGGAAAAATAAGGTTAATTCTCATATTTTGAGGCATTTTTGAATAAGTATTATTCACAGGAAAATATTATACATATATTACATGGCTTCGAGGGCGACATACCGGAATATTTTACCCGAGGTGACAGGAAAGCCCTGGAGTGTTATGTCGCCCGATGCCGAAGGCAAATCAAACTCGGGTTATCAACATATTTATTTAATTCACAAGGCGGATGCAAATGTTTTTAAAACACTCACGCTTGAGTTTATCACTTTTGTCGTATTTGCCGAATTTTTTCATCAATTAAACTATCGAGATCATCTGGATTAAGATGAACAAACAGCAGATGTTGGCCTGACATGTTTAAAATTCGCGGATCTGTTTACGTTCTTTAGCAACTGGCTCGTTGAATTTCGAACCCGACGTAATTAATATGCAGAATTCTTGCACGCGATGGTGATACAGTTTCGGGAGGGCAATATATATAGAATATCACACTTTTGTTTTGATCTCAGCCCTGGTATCAGCCCGAGCGGTTGGTATCGGCCCAAGCCCGAAGGGCGCGGGCCGATACCATCCGAGGGTTGATACCAGGGCCGAGATCAAAACAAAAGTGTGATGTTGTTTATATCATATATCTAAAATCAAAGACTTTAATTCAAATTTAAATTCCAAATTAGGAATATGATTTATCATGAGGAAGCTATAGATTTTTTTCGGATTTACAAAACTTGTTCGTTTTTTTTCTTTTTATATGTGTTAAAACTGTAAGAGTTGTCGGACTTTGTTGACAAACCATCGTCATTTGAAAGAGTAGAAGGGAGTCTGTCACTATCTTCTAGAATTCAAAAGTATCGAGAGAGAAACTTCCCTCCTACGCAGCTTCGTTATGAGTCAAATTCTTTCACTGGGATTTCGTAAGTTTCCCGTCAGATTCTATTCATAAAGATCCATACTGTTAGATTCTATAGCAACTAGAAATTTGTTTGAGAACGTTCACAAGCGCGTCCATTACTTTAACACCTTAATTTTTACAGTCTAATCTCTGGTTTTCTAAGATTAGGTCTCGTTCCATCCTTCTCTATATCCTCCATAATTTAAACGTTGATTGATATTAAATAAAGCGTGCTATTGTTCTAAATACACAAGCGTTGTGTAGGTTACCTCCCCTTACTTGGATACACATCACTCTTTGGCGCTATTTTTGAATTATTATTTTTCAATTCTCGGTAATAAATAAAAATATTCAGACGTGTAAGGTGATAATTTGTATTATATATTCGTAATTCTATTGTTATTTCACAAACTAGTTTTAATTTAAAGCAGAGATATATGGAAATTATCGATTTCAAATTTGAGGGCAATACACCCCCTTAACGACGGGCTGAGTCAGAGAAATATCAGCCCCGAGGGCGATACAGCCCTAGCTTCCGGTTGCTGTCTCACCTAGTCCAAAACACGTGTATCAGGGCTGATACACTACTAGGTATATGATATAACTATTTCCTGTGAAAGATAACTGTTTCCGGGAGGGCAATATAACTGTTACCGGTGTGATTCAGCAATTATACGAAGACTTTTGTCATAGCTATGTTACTTAACGTCATATCATTAATAAATTTGGTAGACATAATTTAGCAATAGTTTCAAACTATTTGCAAGAAAAAAAGTTAATAAATTCCTTTATTTCTAAGAATTATTTAGAATCGAATCCTGCAAAAATGAGGTCACGGCGCACGGTCAAAATTTGTGTTATGTCTACAATGAACCCTATAATGTCGAAAGTAATGTCTCTAAAAATTCGGCTTGAAACCAAATAATATTGAAACCTTAAATTAAGTTTTGTCTTGGAATTCTAAGTTCCAAATAATGACAGGATATTTTGTTTTGTCGAACAGATTTTAGTAACTAAAGACAGATAGTCCTCTTTAGAATTGACTAAAAACATCGACGTCACCGGACGTCACGGCGCAACGAGAGGTACAAACAAAATGGATTTAACCCAGGAAAAAGCCGACACAAGCTGTGAAAATGCTCAGTGGTGCAAAAAATAAGTCAACAATTATTTGCAAGTTTGTGTTTAACTGTAATAAATTTTGTGGGGGTGGTGGTTATTGTATTTTGAATATAAAACAGTCCGAAAGAGAGTAGAATATCTGTAAATATTTAGTCAAAAAATAAGTAACGTCAACCGCCGTTAATTGTTATCCTTACTGTAAACTAAGAGATACAGGGTTAGAAATTGAAAACTATGAAGAACTTACTTATGATTCTCGAACCAATGTGTGCAAATAAGATGTTAAGTGGTTCAGTGTAATTTTAAATTGTAAGGAGAAAGGTACAAGAGACTAAGCGTGATAAAAAGATGGGGTTTATCTATAAACTGTGCGTGTTTAATCTTGACGTCATGTTTTGAACATTACCATGCGCCGTGGCGACAAAACATGTTGTTTTTAAAAAGGGGTAACAAATATACCGTTTCATCAAATGGACTAAAACGTCGCATATCAATAGCATAAGTGTTGGTGCACAGATTAATCTGTTAAGTTTGGCTATCATGAAAAATATATGATAGACAGCCACACTTCTTCGTATTTTTTGATTGACCCTCGTATAATGAATTCTTTGCTATATAGCCGAGTATCAAACTAGAAAGTATATACTGGTACCTTAAAAGGAGTAGATGACCATTATTAATTTAGGAAATCACAATTGACACAGCAATTAATATCATATAATATCTTTAATAGAATCCTTTTTTAGCTACACCTCAAACCTTGAATCGCTGAAACCCATTTAGGAGTAAAAGAAAAATAAAATAAAACAGTTATGTGAATTGATAGACAAGGTGTTGTACAATCACATATAGTGAATTCTTTAATTTATAACCAAGTATCCAGCTAGTATACTAGTACCTTAAAAGGATTAGATGACCACTGTAAATTTAGGAAATCGCAATAGACTAAGCAATATCATATAATATCTTTAGAATCCTTTTTAATTTAAGATACACATCAAACTTAAGTCACTGAAACCCATTTAGAAGTAAATGACTCTTGTTGATTTTAAAATAACAAGGTCAAATGTCAAACTACTCGTGATGTCGACCTGCAAACTAATATCAAAACTTGTACAGATTTTGCCTAGATGTAAATTTTTTCCAGATTAAAACACTAAATTAGCAGCGAGATTTAAAAAAAAAAATGAATGATTCATTCATCGATTGATTATAATTTTGTCAATTTTTGCAAAAGAAAGGCGGGACCTATGTAAAATTAACTTCGAATCAAATATAGTATCCAAGATCATTTAATTATCAGGAAATTTGTGATCTAAAGTACTCAATGTCAAATTCCAGCATCTGTGTAAATTTTTGAATCAGTGTCAAGAAGTCTGTTATTACCGGCAATAAGTCTGAAATCTATAATCATGATAATATTTAAATATTCTGAAATATTGATCCCAAGGCACTCGATAATGTAAACATTTCTTTTCAAAATTAAGACAAGTTCTCCTATATATCTATTGAATAGTTATATCAATTTTATAATTATACATGCACACGTATTTCATTTCACTATAGTTAGAGAACTATCTCTACCTAAGAATAAGAAATGTTTGCAAATGTCAACAGCCTTTAATGGTATAATATAAGAAACCACATCAACAAAGTACTGATTATTTACATTTATTTACATATATATTAACCACTTTAATTACATGTAAAATATACAGGTAGGAATCATATTTACATGAGCAATACAGTCTTTGAATTGTGACAGTCACCACAGTTTGATCAAACATAACAAATAAATACAGTTTGGTAATACATAACATGTATTTAATATAATCGTAGATAGTTTGTTAATTTATTACAAGATTTAAACAAAATCAGTTTATTTACATTGACATTTGATGTTCAATTTGTCACTTTGTAGACATTTAAAATTATGATCACAGGTTTTTTTTACATGTAATACTGGATTTTCTTCAATTTACCTGTGTCCCTCTCAGCCACAAAAAGGTTGTCTCTGGTGTCCACACATAACCCAAATGCACTCTGTAAATGACAGTTGTCAATGTAGCGGAGGAACTGTCCGTCCTGATCCAGGATGTGGATACAGTGATTGTTAAAGTCTGCTGTCAGGATTCGACTCTGGCTGTCTGTAGTGATGCCGACTGGTTCAAATGGTTCCTTGGTAGTGGAGGGAGGACCGGTGTATGTAAACCGGAGTTTCCCTGTCTGATTGACCACCACTACTGCACAGGTTCCACTGTCAGCTACACAGATATCAAGATTCTTGTTCTCTCTGATGTATTTAGAGTTAGTATCAGATGAATAGAGAGGTTGTCCTTTGTCATCATATTGAATCGTTTGTTTCTTTGTGGAGCCTGAGTAACGCACAACTTTTGCTTGTTTCTCATCATTAGTGATCATGACAACCAGGAGGTCACCAGAGGAGGTACTACAGACATAGAGAGGTCTCCAAACCCATAGTCTGATCACTGTCTGTATCTGTGTATTCTTCACTATGTTCACAGTTTTATCATAGACATCAGTAAAAACTAGTTCACCACTCTGTGTCTCTGCTAGGTCTATTGCCGTGTTCCCTGACTTGGTTTGGATGGAATTCACTAGTTTACTGTGGAGGTTGTAGAGTCTAATCATGTTGTCCCTACCACTTGTCCATACCTCATCATCACTCAGACAGGACACACTGTATAATTTATTAGATTTTCCATACTCTGTGTTTATTTCTGTGATGATCCGTGGTAGATCAATGAGTGGTCTGTCCGGGGGAGAGGACTCAGCACCAGGAGAATCCATTGTGTAGACTTGTTCTTCTGTTTTGATAGATAATGCTGACAGAGAACCAATCTGCTGATAAATCTGTTTTTTGTTAATCTTCTGAGGGGTGAATCTTGGCAAGGAAACTGTGAGTTTAAGAGACAATCTTCTAAATTCAGCAACCCTGGATTGGAAGGTAGAGACAAGGCTGACATCATTGGAGTTTAGTAATTTCTTCAGATCAGCAATGCTCTGTGTGATTTCAGAAATGGTGCGTTTGATTTCATTTTCTTGCTTATTCAGGACAACTAGGTGTTTGCATTCCATTTCATCCACGTCAGATTTCAGTTTCTTGATGGCAATGTCTATTTCTCTGTGCAAGTCTTCTCCATGTTTGTTTAGAGCTATTGTTAATTTCTTGGAATTTTTATTTAGATCAGTTTTCTGAACTGGGATGTTAGATGCAATCTCTTGGTATTTAGGATAAATGGAATTTTCTAATTCTTGTAGATCTTTTTTTAAGGCTTCTCTCTTGGTATCCAAAATTTTTAAAATGCCAACTTGCTTGTGTCCTAGATGTTCATTAGAGGAAACACACTCCACACAAATAGGAATGCTACATTGTTCACAATGAAGGTCACATAATTGTGTGGAATGTTTGGAACATTTAGGATTTAGTCCCCTCTTCTTAAATAGCACAACTTTGTGTTCTTTGGATTCATCTAAGAGATGTTTTCCAACGCAAGCTACACACAGATGTATATGACAAATGTCACAGTACATAGGGGGGCCCGGGGTCTCACAGAGATGACACCGTAACACATCCTGGGCCCAAGTACGGGGGTACATGGTCAGACACCTTGATGATATTTTAGATGATTTCTGAAAGAATAAAATAACTGTTACATAAATGTATTTTTATTAGCAATCTTGTTTTTACTAATTCTGAGTCATTTCTGTATGTGTAGTCAAAAGTATAAAAAGTATAGACACATGGATGGGAGATAGGATCAAGCCCCCCCCCCTTTCCCCCGCTCTACTGACTGAGCTAAAGGGTTAACTGGTCACCGTAGGTGCGAGGCAGTACTAAGCATTTATATAAACACTATTACATAGCATATGGGGCAAAGTCAGATTTTAGATACATATTACTGTTCTTCTCCTAACACTAAAAAGTTCTATGAAATCATGTCTTCAGTCGATTATATCACATTAAGAAAATTGTGTTTCTTTATTTCAAAAATTAATCATACTGTTCGCTCACCCCACTTACTTTCATGAACTTTACAACTATATTGTATATATGTAAATATGTTTGTTCTTCTTATGTACCTCTTGTACTATTATATGGTATTAAGTGAAATAAACTGAAAGAGTAAATCATGCAATCTCTTAGTGTATATTATTTGTTACCTTGCTTTATCAAATAATTTTCAGGTTGTGTTCCCTCGGCATCATGCGCGGGTTCTAAAATATAATGGGGGTGATTTTTACTTTTCAATTTTATTTTTTTTTTGGGGGGGGGGACCATTAGTGAATTATATTACGTTTTTCTACGAGGGGGAGGTTCCGTGGACACCTGATACATCCTTCCCATCAGGATGTGCTCCATGCATTCTCCGATTGCTTGGACCGTTCGTGCCCCCTCCCATATTTACCCCTTCTCCCAACACACACCAATGAGAATGGTCTAGCTAATTTGTTCGGTAATTCGAAAACATTGAAATAATGTGCACAATATCCAGTTTTTGGTGATGTACTTCATTATTATTTCTTGATAATCATTTTTTTTCAAAAACAAACTACAAACCTTATCAGTCCAACATGGCGATTCGGGTATTTTCTCTTCCGGGTCTTGTTACTTGTACAATCGTCACATGATTTCTTTATTTGAAGGTCAATGGAAGGTCAATGGGTCGCCTCTCTCCTGCAATGTTCAAATTATATTGTAAACACATTTTTTCGTGATGGGACTCGCTCAAAATATTGACAATGGTTAAAAGGTATCAAATTTCGGGATGCATTTAACGTAAAGGGTTTTTGAGGCAGGGGTGGGTTGGGGGAATGCTGGAGAAAACGTATCCAGGAGAAAACGTACCCAATTTCTAGGGTACGTTTTCTCCAAGAGAAAACGTACCCTATGAAAATCATAAATAATAGTTTTCATAATTATTCTAAATTCTAGATATATCATTAATAAATTATTTACTAGGCAATAATTTGTTACATACGTACACGAACATACACTAACATCGCCCGGGCAGTTTATTAAGTCGGCAATTAATTCTCCATAAACAAACCGTTAAATAATTAGTTGTTATTGCAATCTGTAATTTGGAGAACTAAAAGATGAGTATCTTAAGAAGTCGAAAGCGTGTTTTTTTGGAATTTTTTTTGAAAATTTATAAAACAAAGTTAAAAATATTTAGCTCAAATCAAGTCCAAGTCTTTTGAATATTTGTTTGATTTATATATATATATATATATATATATATATATATATATATATATATATATATATATATATATATATATATATATATATGGTTTAAAATATATATAATATATGAATTACAACACATTGAACAGTTCATTCAGAAGAACATCATGCCCACTTTTTTAAAAATGTTATCATTTGATTCATGCTTGTATGCATTTTGCTTCTGACGCCACTGACCATTGCTGTCATGTATAATGTGTGGGTAGTGAATAATTCTACCTCCTGCACGGGGCATGGGGAGGCAATACATAATATTACATAACAATAACTGCACAGGTATTAAATCGATTATCACTATAATTAAAAGGCAATCAGGGGATCTCGCACAGAGATACTCAAATAGGTAAGGCTAACGGTAAATGGAAAACTTAGAAGTAAGCCATGGTAAGCTGATAACACTTTATGACAGGTCATTAATTCGTACTAAAATAAAAGTTGCTACAATTATGATAAAGATATAATTCATAAAATGAATATATTTCAATCTATTTCTATATATTTATGCATTGAAATATGCATCTGAAAATTATTAACATGTCCAAACCCTTTAAAAATATAACGCATTAAATTCATATATCTATTATAAATTCATACATTTCTGTATATTCATTATGTAAAATAGTATGTAAATGTAATAAAAACTATTGAGTAGTATATTTATGATTTTCATAAGGTACGTTTTCTCTTGGAGAAAACGTACCCTAGAAATTGGGTACGTTTTCTCCTGGGTACGTTTTCTCCTAGGTACGTTTTCTCCTGATACCGGGGGGGGGGGGGGGTGTCTCGGCATCCCCTGGCACGGATCCAATTTTTTTTTAAGAGTTGGGGTTGAGGAAAAATAGCAACATCGATCGTCTCAAGCCACGGTCTGGAGTCCATATGTAGGTGGGAGAGTATTGTAGGACGTGGTTTGTGATGATGTAAGTCAGTGGCGTCGAAAGCAAATCGAAAGGGGGGAGGGGGGTGGGGTGCTATCAAAAATCTTGATAAAAAAAAAGAAAAAAAATAGAAAGGTCTTTGGATATGGTTACGTTAACTTTGCATTGCAAAAAAGGGGAGAGTCTTACCACATAAACACAACGGATTATTTATAATATTACGTTTATAAAGATCATAGTTTATACACAGTTATGTCTTAGCTTTGTATGAATAATGTTGGTACAGCGTTTACCAAAAGAACAAGAATAGAATTCCTGGGTCCCCCGTCGGTCAAGCAGTATACTAGTATCGAGTCTATCGACCAAGGCTGATTTAGGAACTTGACCAAGGTATTAGTGGTATAAACATTTGGTATAAATTTAATGAAAATCCGTCAAAATTTGTAGGCATGAGAGCGCTAACAAGGTCAATTTTTGGATAAAACGGAGTCATTATTGTGGTCAAAGTCCCATAACCCCAACAAAACGTATCGACCAATGCTGATTTTAAAATTTGACCAAAGTATTAGTAAAACACGCCTGCCGACGCCTGCCGGGGAAAACACGCCTGCCGAGAGAAAACCACACGCCTGCCGTTTACCTGATGGATTATTTTAATATTTTCTTTGATATTTTATTTAACTTAACTAAATTAAGTATCATAATAACAAAAAGTTGACTTTATTTAGCACAAAATTAGCAAAAATGTTCAATGTTGGTAAAGATAGATAACTCTTACGTAGAATTCATACGCCTGCCGAGGAAATCTAGACGCCTGCCGTTTATTTGATGGATTATTTTACTTTTTTCTTTGATATTTTATTTCTTTTAGCTAAATAGATAATAATAGAAATCAAAAGTTGATTTTATATTAATAAACACAAAATAAGTAAAATTGGGTAAGCTGATAGCTCTTACGAAGAAATCATACGTCTGCCTAGAAAATGTATACGCCTGCCGTTTATTTGATGGATTTTTAAAAATATTTCTTTGATATTTTAGTTTACTTAGCTTAATAAACGATAATAGAAATAAAAACTTGACTTTAAATTCATCAATTAACACAAAATTAGGGAAAATTGGGAAAGTAGATAACTCTTACGTAGAATGCATACGCCCGCCGAGAAGAGTACACGCCTGCCGCTTTACCTGGTGGATGAATTTAATTTTTTTATTTATATTTAATGTTTTCTAACTTGATGAATGATCAGATTAAATAAAAATTTACCACATTTTTTAATTAACACAACATGGGTAAATGTACGCGGAATCCATACGCCTGCCTTTTACCTGAAGATGATTTAATATTTTTCTTACGTTAGTATTTTATTTTACTGTACTAAATAGCAAGCATAGATAAACAGGAAAAAAATTGCGAAGGGTTTAAAAATAAAGAGAAACTCTTATGTAGAAATCTTACGACTGTCGATTTAATATGCACGCTTGCCATTTTATTTATGTCGTTTTTATTTGTATAATTTAATTTATGAATTACTTAAGATTGCTATATATAGACTTGACATTTTGCCTTATAATTATGATCAGAACTTTACTTTATATTGCTGCTATTGATTCATCATATTATATGAAGTCGGGTGATACGAGTATGATATAATATGTATGTCATCCCTTTTAAGTTTGACAAAGTTTTGTTTTCTATCAGAATTTAATATTTTGATTATTACGCCTGTCACAGAAGCTTTTTATGATAGAAATACAGGGTATAAGATTTATCAACACGTCTATAGATACGAAACGCCCAAGGAATATACATGTGTACGCTTTTACACGAATACGAATACCTATATATGATGTGATTTTTTTCATTAATTTTTTTCTTCAGTCAGCTGTGTACATGATCATAGAATAAGAATGAAATAAAACTTACTGTGTTGTAAAGAGGGATACTGTTAATCAGTATCATAACTTTTCGCCTAACGCAAAAATTGATAATCTTGTATTTTCAAACAATATTTCATATTTCATTTAACTTTACCAAGTAAATGAATAAAGACATAAAAATTAGATTTCAATGATATTAAAACGTAACACGAAACGTGTGCATCCAGTATATATTTCCGGGGGTGGGGGGTGGGGGTAGCATTTAGGTTTGTCCGGGGAAAGGGGGGGTGTCGAGGCAAATTTTTGGTGATTTTACTAGTATGTAAAAAAAAAAAATATTTTCCAAGGGAGGTGGGACTCCATCAACCCAACTTCTGTACGAATTTGAGTTTTACCGGGGGGGGGGTAACTCTACCCACCTCCCCCCGAGTAGATCCACTCATGGAAAGAATGAGTGAAAATCATTTACAAAGCCAAAGAAAAATTCTTAGATCTACCCCCCTAAAATTAATGAATGGTGACTGATATGAATATTTGATGGACGTTGATGACTTATTCCAACATTGTTATTGTTAGCAAGAACATTGATATTGAAATATCCTAATCTACGACAGCTTACTGATCACAGGGCCGATCTATGATACTGTTCCACGATCAAGTATGCTCTATAGACCAATCCTGTTTAAAGTTTTTCTAAATACTGGATAAAAAATAGTGTTTTAAAAACGTAAACCAACAGAAATCGTGATACCAGTGGTTTCCTATACATAGGCGTCGGAACGGGGGGGGGGGGGGGGGGGGGGCTAGGGGGGCTGAACTTTTTTCTTTTTTTGCTAAGTTAGACCCAACCAATGGGCACATAGCATCATTAGAGGGTTCAGCTCCCCTCCCCCCTTTTTCTCGCAAGAAAGATAATTTTTGCGTTTACAATGAAAAGATGGAAATATTGAGATGTTGGAGACACAGGTATAATAGCCCCCCCCCCCCCCCCCCCCCCCAGGATTAGGAATTCCAACATTTGTGGGGAAAAAATTTTGGTATGTAAGAATTTTTTTTTAGGAACAATAGCCCCCCCCCCCCCACGGATTAGGATGTTCATGAATTAGGGTTTTTTTTCCTTCCTTGTCAAGATTTCAGAGGATTAGTTTAGCCCCCCCCCCCACATTCAATTTGCTTCCGACGCTACTGCTATATATGGAAACCCTTATCAGAAAGGAGAGGGCTTTCGAAACGTGGCGTGTACATACGTGTATATAGTTGTTAGAGTGTTAAAGGAAGAAAATGAGCTGTTTTCTTGCATCTCTATCTCTCTCCCTCTATCTTTGTCTCCTCTCCTTTTTTCACTTCATCTCTCTCTCCTCTCTCCGTCTTTTTCATCCACTGCCCTCTCTTTCTTTCTCTCTTCATTAACGGAAACAATTCAAATATTAAGAGAAAAAATAATAATAAATGTAGTTTCACCTGCGTTCAACTGTTCTAGTACTTGTATTTTTCAATTAAAAAAAATTCAATAAAAATATGGAGAAAACTGCAGCGAGTCGGTAAGCGTAAGACATTCACATTACAATGTTCGACATCTGAACGTGGTGTTTTTTTTTCGGTTTTAATTTATTTCATGAGTAAAAACTTTCTGAGTCAAAAATGAACCCGATATTCTACGCAGATCGGTTGTCTTTGAACTTAATGAACGTAAAATATCTCCCCGACAATTTTTATATTCATCAACCATACTGACTACAATTAATCGTAGGTCGTGGAGGTTTTGATAAAAAAAAAAAGAAATCAAAAATGCATGCATTCGTAATTATTGATTCTTCAATGTATATAATCATACCATACGGCTTACAATAGCATTCACTTCACTATCCCTCAAACGGTTACACTCACAGTTTTGTAAATAAAAAAACGGGACCACAATCTGAACAGGCACATACAGATTAATGTATTTTTATCTCATTTTATTACAAATCATGTACGAATAACAAAATAATTTACTCATTATGTTCTTTGCTATTATATTTTGGGCGAATCGGGGTTGGGGCTACATGTCCAAAGATAACTAATGATCGTTGCTCTACTGATACACGTGTATACATACACGTGTTAGTTTCTTGTGTATTCTGTCTGAATTGAACGGGTTTGTGTCTCTTAAGAAACAATAGACCTTACATACCTGTATATTGGAAGACGACCGTGAAGCACACACCTTGCACACAAGCCCCCCTTCTCTCTCTCTCTCTCTCTCTCTCTCTCTCTCTCTCTCTCATGTGTTTTAGGTGACTGAGAAAAATAGTAATGAACGAGTCGATCTACCTAAGTATGTCTTAAGATACTATGTATAGCCTTTGAACTTACACCTAATTATTAACCCAAAAGTATTATTAAAACCTTGCAGTCCACTTTAATTATATTCCAATTGATAGAGCAAGGTCGCCATATCATGGTTTCTGACTCTTATATTTGTATTTTTTATGTATCTATATGAAATTGAAGAATAATACAATTTTATCCTTATATATGTATATATCATGTACAAGCACTTAATAAAAAAACTATTTCTGAATAATAAGCCATCAGTTTTTAATTAGTCAGACTTACGTCTCTTCATAAAACGTGTATAGTCCATTCATAACCGTAAACATTGAAACATTTGTGTTACTTTATATCTTCGAGAAGCTTATAAAATATGCACAGGCACGTAGCAGCGGGGGGGGGGGGGGGGGGGGGGGGGCTGCCACTTTTTTGGGAGTATGTAGGTAAATGATATGAAAATAAGGAAATGGGGAGTGAAATTGAAGTTATATATTACGCCAGCCCCCCCCCCCCCTGTTTTTTATTTTTTTTTGGCTTGTCAAGATTTTTTGGATGAGTCTGCCCCCCCCCCCCCCCCCCCCCCACACACACACTTTCAAAAACGATGCTACGTGCATGATACAGAAAAACAAAACTTATTTTGTAGGGGAAATTATCATTCATTATTATTTACGAGACAGTTCAGGCTTATAACCAAGAATATTGACATGATTTGAATCATTTTACAACGTTAAACCAGGGTTCTTTTTTTTCTCCATTAAAAACTGAGACCATAAATCGTAAAATTTTAACCCGGTCACATTTTCATCAGCTTGGGAAAATTAAACGAACTTAATACTGAATGATAGCCTCAAAATAAAGCATATACTGAACATGTAGCTGCAAAGATTATACCAGTATGTTGATTGTGTTGAATATTGAATCAACCTACAGAGTTCTGCTTTGATTTGGTAATTGCATGCGCTATAAGTCTGCTTTTTTCTTCTACGAACAGAATAAGTCATCACTGGAAGGTGAAGCGTGTATTGGGTTTCAAAAGTCTATAGTGGGGTATGATTGAGTCTATGTTAGATTTTCTTGTTAAAAAAAGCCGGGTTTTTTAAATATTCAAACTGATACCCCCATACCCTTTTTTCCCTTGACTGGATAATTATCCGCTACACTGATATCATGCAATGTAAAATTTTGCTACAGGCTTATGAATGTCCTGTACATGTAAATATTTGATTTTGAAAACGCAGCGAAACAGAATCAGAATCTAGAGATTTATATATAGTATGGTGAACTAGGCAGTGAAAGTCTTCATATGAAAAAGTTTTTAATGTGTAAACATGCAGTTACAAACATTGTACAGAACTAATCACTGTGTACGAAAATGTAACTGCACTTTGCTTAAAAAGTCTAACCTTTCCCCATATACATTTACTAGAATTAATAATTTAGGAGCATAAATATTTATAAAATCTGGAATGCTTACACAATTTAAGTACGCTAGCCTGTTTGTTGAAGACATTATATAGCCTTCATACACGGATAAAGGTTATGCCAGTCCACTTCTCTAAAGAAATGAAATTGTCGAATTGCATCTTTTGAATTGATTGAGTTGGTGTAAATATTAATTTCCATTACATGTCTTGAATTTTGTATTTACATGTTCACCCAACACAGTATTTACGCATACAGTTTGACTCCATACGTATTTCTGAACTTAGTTTAACAGTGCATTTATTTAATTATATATATTCACATCAGTATACTTTCCTTCTTATTTCAGACACCACTTTTAGATCGTATGAATATATAACATAAAATATTTTGATTATACGTAAAATACATGCATAGTTTAAGGGTTCTTCGAAAACTTTTATCTTAAAATTCGAGCAGAGACATACAAAAGTCATGTACATGTATATAACAGTACATATGTCCCTGATTCGAGTTTGTAATATATCGTTAATTAATTGCAACAAAATAATAAGGGTTGAAAACACTAATACATGTACAGTATAACGATAACTATGTAAAAAGCTGAAGTGTTTCAATAAATAAAAATAAAAGACATGGATGAATGATTAAATCAGCAGGCTTACAACTCAGTGTCTCGGCAGGCGTAAGCAGGGTAAGAACTCCGCAGCACTGTTAAGGTTGCATATGCTTAAATTACCAAGAATATTTCATCAAAAACGAGCTACAAATATGATGGTCGTATTAATCAAAACTCGCATACAGCTTTTCCCATAATAATATTAGCTTAACTCAAGTGACCCATGTGTTACGACACACATGTGCATTTACCGTCATCACGTGCCTATCACGTGACATCGATATTTATAGACATTTTTCTATGTCACACATATTTTTCAATATCGCAAGGGCATACCCCCGTTGTACATTTATTTGTTTTGCATGTATAAGTAAAATGTGATCTCCTTCACCCAAAAATCACTGCTGCTTTAATGGAATCGAGTTAATTACAACGCCATTTCCAAAAATACACTCGACAATCCATCATTTACGGGGGTATCACGTCATTTTTCATCAACGAATAAGACAAATCCGGAGAATGAAACAAAGCAGCAGCATTTTTCAGTTACCTCAAAACCTTCTTGATCACTGTGTAAAATATCAAAAGTATCCATGCAGGTTATGCCCTTGCGAAAATGCGTTGAAGATGATGTACATGTATTTTCCTTAACCCCCTTTTCAAACGCAATGCCGATCTAGATTTCGGCTAAGGGAAATAACTCTGTGGATATACATAATTCCAGTACGTAATATGAACGCAGTTATCGCCCTTAGACGGAAGGTGGCGCTATCGTCGACCGCCATTACGGTGCTGACAGTCTACATTCGATTGATGCGATGCCGTACGAAAAAGGAGGTGGGAGACATTGTGTTGTCTTCAACTGTACCAATAATCAGAGAAAGTTGTATAGATGGAAGATGGAGGAATGCTCTGATCACGGGAGAAGACACGAAGATTGTCCTTGCCAAGCGCCTTTCAGGATGTTTTGCATTCCTGCGCAAGTAGATACCAGATTGCGATGGCTCAAAGCTATCAATAGAAAGGATTATCAACCTGGAAAAAAGGACCAAGTATATCTATTATGTCGCAATTTATCAGTTATCGTCTTTTAATTTTTAAATTGATTTTATTAATTTCATATCTGAATGACATCGTCGATGATAACAGCTGAATATGCAATATATGCTGACCATATATATCTACACATGTACATGTATACACATGTATAAATACCACATGTGTTCTTTTATTATATATGTAGACGTATAAGGTATTCATTAACATACATGTTTATGTATAAATATGATATATGACTGTGCATCTTCACAGTTTTCATCAGGGTTAATTATAATTTTATCTTTTAATGCTAACAGGTCTGTTCAATTCATTTCCTTGATGGGTGTCCAACCAAACTGAACCCTGACCCACAATTACATATGGGATATCACAAAGAGGTTAGGGTGCAAAAAATTACATGTTTGTCATAAATTTTAGTTTGAATTTTGTTTAATCTACTTTCAGAATGAGATACTTGCAGCTAATGTGATTCACATATTACTATGACTATTATTAGAATAGTTTAGTATTTTCAAACTGTCAAATTAAATAGCAGTTTGAACTTACATGAAGCTATTTTGAGTGGTCATACTTTCACCAGTGATTGCCTGCTGACGGGTACAATGACTGTGTGGGACATGATTGAAGTTAACTATGGATGCAGGATCATCCTCGGGTATGTAAAAACACAATATGTGTTCAGATATGTATGATATATTACTATGTATGATTTTTAAATAGATAAAGCAAGGTAGGAGAAAACTGGTAAGGGACGTGTCTAATCAGGAGGATGAGCAGGAGCAGGATGAAGAAAGTGGCCTTATATGCATAGGAGGAGATGAAGCAGCAGCAGAAGCCACAGACATGGAAATCAATACTCCCTCAGCAGCAACAGCTTCTACCCAGACACCACCTGTTATTGTTCATCAGTGTGGGGTGTCTTGTGTTACCTATCGACCAAAATCAGATGCAACAACTCAAACAATTGATTCATTGCATGACCACTTATATTGTCTACAATTAACATCTAATACTGTAGGTACTCAAACAACAAGTGAACTTTCATCTTTCAAAATTTTGACAGAGAAAGATTCAGTGTTTTATACAGGGTTGTCACTGACAGTATACTCTACTTTAGTAGATATAATGAGGGTACATGGCAATGAATTACCTTATTTATTGCCCATCGATGAACAAGTTTTGTTAACGTTAGTTAGATTACGTTTAGGGTTACAGTTCCAAGACTTGGGGAAAAGATTCGGAATTTCCCATCAGCTTGCTAGTAGAATTTTTAATTCATGGATAAATATCCTAGCTGTTCAGTTGAAAGATTTGATAATGTGGTTGCCAAAGGACACAATTCAAAGATCTCTACCAACTTCTTTTAGGAACACATATCCTAAAACTACATGTATCATCGATTGTACAGAAGTGTACCTTCAGAGGCCATTGTCCCTGAAAGCCAGGACTGCAACTTACAGCAGTTACAAGTCGCACAACACATTAAAATTTCTTGTTTGTATTGCACCAAATGGTTACATCATGTTTTTGTCAAAGTGTTATGGGGGCAGAGCAAGTGATAGGTTTATCACTAAAAAATCAGGGTTTTACAACTATTTGAATCCAAATGATGAAGTTATGGCTGACAGGGGATTCACAATAGGTGAAGAACTATTCAGTTTACATGTTGGGCTTAACATTCCTTTATTTTTACGAGGTAGAAAGCAGCTTAGTGAAAAAGAAGTTATCCAATCGCGTAGAATAGCATCAGTGCGCATTCATGTTGAAAGGGCAATTCGTAGAATGAAATCTTACAGAATTTTGAACAGCATTATCTCAATAAAGTCAGTCAAAAAAATGAACAAAGTAGTGAAGGTAGTGGGTGCTCTTTGTAATTTGAGACCTCAGCTTATTAAAGATTAGAGGTGCTCATGCATAGTGTAGAATTTTTACATTGTACTTTTTTGCTACTTCATTGCTCTTTTCTGAAGATAACAAGAAATTATGTACAAGTGTAAAGACTGTTTATTTTTGTTTTCACAAAGTTGAACACAATTTTTCATACTTCTCACTGAAAACAAATCTGCCTTGTGAAAAATCATCAACAATTCTAACAAGTAGATGATTGAAATAAAATGCTCTGATTCTTGGTAAAATATTGGAAACAAAAGTTTCGTTATATTGTACATCAATGCACACTGAATCCCCATTTTTTGCAAACCATGTAAAATATTTGCACATTGATTTTCTTGTACAGAAAAGTTGCATTTGTATTTGTGTATAATATCCATTTCTGCCCGACTTATTAACAGTGATAGTATCATTTTCTTTACAAATGTCATAACTTTTGTTGTTTAAAAGTTCATCAATTAATTTTACTGGACATTTTATTTCTAAAAGCATATCATCATCAATTGTGCCATCAGGACTTGCAGACAGAAAAGGTTCATCTTTATTTATAACAGTACCACAATTTTTAACTTCCAAATCAAATTTCTTTTCAAAGATTTCTTTGGCTATTGGTTCTGATACTTTTCCATGTTGTGTTGCATTGTTGCCCTTAAATCTAGGATATAAATGGTTTGTAACAAAATTTTGTGGATTTGCTTTGCTTGTTTTTGGTACTTTGTTAGCCACAGATGCTGGAATTCTAACCTTGCGACTATCAAACCACAAGTCAGAATTTTGTTCCGTAGTATTGAGACAGACTTCATCAATTTTGTTTTCAGACAGATGAACATATTTTCTATAAAAATCTCTACAAGGCTGACACTGAATATCAGCAATATTGATTGGATTTGAATAATCAAGCTCATGATTCCCATGATGCACATCTTTTGGGTTACTTGTTTTTCCTGCAGATGTGCTTAACTGACAGGGCTCAGATAACAAAATCTTATTTATAATTGTGCCCTTGCACTGAAAAATTTTTGAAAGGCATGATGAATGTGAAAACTCAACCAATTCATTGTGTGATCCTAATTTCTTCAATCTAAATTCTTTTTGAGGTTTACATCTCACAATAATGTTATCTGTATTTATCGGTTTGTTTTTATTTGGCCGTGAAAAATCAATTTCTTTGAGCTCCGCCTGATGGTCAACTGCAGAGGATGTTGCTCCCTTGCCCCAAGACACTGGGAAATAAAAAAACGGGACCACAATCTGAACAGGCACATACAGATTAATGTATTTTTATCTCATTTTATTACAAATCATGTACGAATAACAAAATAATTTACTCATTGTGTTCTTTGCTATTATATTTTGGGCGAATCGGGGTTGGGGCTACATGTCCAAAGATAACTAATGATCGTTGCTCTACTGATACACGTGTATACATACACGTGTTAGTTTCTTGTGTATTCTGTCTGAATTGAACGGGTTTGTGTCTCTTAAGAAACAATAGACCTTACATACCTGTATATTGGAAGACGACCGTGAAGCACACACCTTGCACACAAGCCCCCCTTCTCTCTCTCTCTCTCTCTCTCTCTCTCTCATGTGTTTTAGGTGACTGAGAAAAATAGTAATGAACGAGTCGATCTACCTAAGTATGTCTTAAGATACTATGTATAGCCTTTGAACTTACACCTAATTATTAACCCAAAAGTATTATTAAAACCTTGCAGTCCACTTTAATTATATTCCAATTGATAGAGCAAGGTCGCCATATCATGGTTTCTGACTCTTATATTTGTATTTTTTATGTATCTATATGAAATTGAAGAATAATACAATTTTATCCTTATATATGTATATATCATGTACAAGCACTTAATAAAAAAACTATTTCTGAATAATAAGACATCAGTTTTTAATTAGTCAGACTTACGTCTCTTCATAAAACGTGTATAGTCCATTCATAACCGTAAACATTGAAACATTTGTGTTACTTTATATCTTCGAGAAGCTTATAAAATATGCACAGGCACGTAGCAGCGGGGGGGGGGGGGGGGGGGCTGCCACTTTTTTGGGAGTATGTAGGTAAATGATATGAAAATAAGGAAATGGGGAGTGAAATTGAAGTTATATATTACGCCAGCCCCCCCCCCCCCCCCCCCTGTTTTTTATTTTTTTTTGGCTTGTCAAGATTTTTTGGATGAGTCTGCCCCCCCCCCCCCCCCCCCCACACACACACTTTCAAAAACGATGCTACGTGCATGATACAGAAAAACAAAACTTATTTTGTAGGGGAAATTATCATTCATTATTATTTACGAGACAGTTCAGGCTTATAACCAAGAATATTGACATGATTTGAATCATTTTACAACGTTAAACCAGGGTTCTTTTTTTTCTCCATTAAAAACTGAGACCATAAATCGTAAAATTTTAACCCGGTCACATTTTCATCAGCTTGGGAAAATTAAACGAACTTAATACTGAATGATAGCCTCAAAATAAAGCATATACTGAACATGTAGCTGCAAAGATTATACCAGTATGTTGATTGTGTTGAATATTGAATCAACCTACAGAGTTCTGCTTTGATTTGGTAATTGCATGCGCTATAAGTCTGCTTTTTTCTTCTACGAACAGAATAAGTCATCACTGGAAGGTGAAGCGTGTATTGGGTTTCAAAAGTCTATAGTGGGGTATGATTGAGTCTATGTTAGATTTTCTTGTTAAAAAAAGCCGGGTTTTTTAAATATTCAAACTGATACCCCCATACCCTTTTTTCCCTTGACTGGATAATTATCCGCTACACTGATATCATGCAATGTAAAATTTTGCTACAGGCTTATGAATGTCCTGTACATGTAAATATTTGATTTTGAAAACGCAGCGAAACAGAATCAGAATCTAGAGATTTATATATAGTATGGTGAACTAGGCAGTGAAAGTCTTCATATGAAAAAGTTTTTAATGTGTAAACATGCAGTTACAAACATTGTACAGAACTAATCACTGTGTACGAAAATGTAACTGCACTTTGCTTAAAAAGTCTAACCTTTCCCCATATACATTTACTAGAATTAATAATTTAGGAGCATAAATATTTATAAAATCTGGAATGCTTACACAATTTAAGTACGCTAGCCTGTTTGTTGAAGACATTATATAGCCTTCATACACGGATAAAGGTTATGCCAGTCCACTTCTCTAAAGAAATGAAATTGTCGAATTGCATCTTTTGAATTGATTGAGTTGGTGTAAATATTAATTTCCATTACATGTCTTGAATTTTGTATTTACATGTTCACCCAACACAGTATTTACGCATACAGTTTGACTCCATACGTATTTCTGAACTTAGTTTAACAGTGCATTTATTTAATTATATATATTCACATCAGTATACTTTCCTTCTTATTTCAGACACCACTTTTAGATCGTATGAATATATAACATAAAATATTTTGATTATACGTAAAATACATGCATAGTTTAAGGGTTCTTCGAAAACTTTTATCTTAAAATTCGAGCAGAGACATACAAAAGTCATGTACATGTATATAACAGTACATATGTCCCTGATTCGAGTTTGTAATATATCGTTAATTAATTGCAACAAAATAATAAGGGTTGAAAACACTAATACATGTACAGTATAACGATAACTATGTAAAAAGCTGAAGTGTTTCAATAAATAAAAATAAAAGACATGGATGAATGATTAAATCAGCAGGCTTACAACTCAGTGTCTCGGCAGGCGTAAGCAGGGTAAGAACTCCGCAGCACTGTTAAGGTTGCATATGCTTAAATTACCAAGAATATGTCATCAAAAACGAGCTACAAATATGATGGTCGTATTAATCAAAACTCGCATACAGCTTTTCCCATAATAATATTAGCTTAACTCAAGTGACCCATGTGTTACGACACACATGTGCATTTACCGTCATCACGTGCCTATCACGTGACATCGATATTTATAGACATTTTTCTATGTCACACATATTTTTCAATATCGCAAGGGCATACCCCCGTTGTACATTTATTTGTTTTGCATGTATAAGTAAAATGTGATCTCCTTCACCCAAAAATCACTGCTGCTTTAATGGAATCGAGTTAATTACAACGCCATTTCCAAAAATACACTCGACAATCCATCATTTACGGGGGTATCACGTCATTTTTCATCAACGAATAAGACAAATCCGGAGAATGAAACAAAGCAGCAGCATTTTTCAGTTACCTCAAAACCTTCTTGATCACTGTGTAAAATATCAAAAGTATCCATGCAGGTTATGCCCTTGCGAAAATGCGTTGAAGATGATGTACATGTATTTTCCTTAACCCCCTTTTCAAACGCAATGCCGATCTAGATTTCGGCTAAGGGAAATAACTCTGTGGATATACATAATTCCAGTACGTAATATTAACGCAGTTATCGCCCTTAGACGGAAGGTGGCGCTATCGTCGACCGCCATTACGGTGCTGACAGTCTACATTCGATTGATACGATGCCGTACGAAAAAGGAGGTGGGAGACATTGTGTTGTCTTCAACTGTACCAATAATCAAAGAAAGTTGTATAGATGGAAGATGGAGGAATGCTCTGATCACGGGAGAAGACACGAAGATTGTCCTTGCCAAGCGCCTTTCAGGATGTTTTGCATTCCTGCGCAAGTAGATACCAGATTGCGATGGCTCAAAGCTATCAATAGAAAGGATTATCAACCTGGAAAAAAGGACCAAGTATATCTATTATGTCGCAATTTATCAGTTATCGTCTTTTAATTTTTAAATTGATTTTATTAATTTCATATCTGAATGACATCGTCGATGATAACAGCTGAATATGCAATATATGCTGACCATATATATCTACACATGTACATGTATACACATGTATAAATACCACATGTGTTCTTTTATTATATATGTAGACGTATAAGGTATTCATTAACATACATGTTTATGTATAAATATGATATATGACTGTGCATCTTCACAGTTTTCATCAGGGTTAATTATAATTTTATCTTTTAATGCTAACAGGTCTGTTCAATTCATTTCCTTGATGGGTGTCCAACCAAACTGAACCCTGACCCACAATTACATATGGGATATCACAAAGAGGTTAGGGTGCAAAAAATTACATGTTTGTCATAAATTTTAGTTTGAATTTTGTTTAATCTACTTTCAGAATGAGATACTTGCAGTTAATGTGATTCACATATTACTATGACTATTATTAGAATAGTTTAGTATTTTCAAACTGTCAAATTAAATAGCAGTTTGAACTTACATGAAGCTATTTTGAGTGGTCATACTTTCACCAGTGATTGCCTGCTGACGGGTACAATGACTGTGTGGGACATGATTGAAGTTAACTATGGATGCAGGATCATCCTCGGGTATGTAAAAACACAATATGTGTTCAGATATGTATGATATATTACTATGTATGATTTTTAAATAGATAAAGCAAGGTAGGAGAAAACTGGTAAGGGACGTGTCTAATCAGGAGGATGAGCAGGAGCAGGATGAAGAAAGTGGCCTTATATGCATAGGAGGAGATGAAGCAGCAGCAGAAGCCACAGACATGGAAATCAATACTCCCTCAGCAGCAACAGCTTCTACCCAGACACCACCTGTTATTGTTCATCAGTGTGGGGTGTCTTGTGTTACCTATCGACCAAAATCAGATGCAACAACTCAAACAATTGATTCATTGCATGACCACTTATATTGTCTACAATTAACATCTAATACTGTAGGTACTCAAACAACAAGTGAACTTTCATCTTTCAAAATTTTGACAGAGAAAGATTCAGTGTTTTATACAGGGTTGTCACTGACAGTATACTCTACTTTAGTAGATATAATGAGGGTACATGGCAATGAATTACCTTATTTATTGCCCATCGATGAACAAGTTTTGTTAACGTTAGTTAGATTACGTTTAGGGTTACAGTTCCAAGACTTGGGGAAAAGATTCGGAATTTCCCATCAGCTTGCTAGTAGAATTTTTAATTCATGGATAAATATCCTAGCTGTTCAGTTGAAAGATTTGATAATGTGGTTGCCAAAGGACACAATTCAAAGATCTCTACCAACTTCTTTTAGGAACACATATCCTAAAACTACATGTATCATCGATTGTACAGAAGTGTACCTTCAGAGGCCATTGTCCCTGAAAGCCAGGACTGCAACTTACAGCAGTTACAAGTCGCACAACACATTAAAATTTCTTGTTTGTATTGCACCAAATGGTTACATCATGTTTTTGTCAAAGTGTTATGGGGGCAGAGCAAGTGATAGGTTTATCACTAAAAAATCAGGGTTTTACAACTATTTGAATCCAAATGATGAAGTTATGGCTGACAGGGGATTCACAATAGGTGAAGAACTATTCAGTTTACATGTTGGGCTTAACATTCCTTCATTTTTACGAGGTAGAAAGCAGCTTAGTGAAAAAGAAGTTATCCAATCGCGTAGAATAGCATCAGTGCGCATTCATGTTGAAAGGGCAATTCGTAGAATGAAATCTTCCAGAATTTTGAACAGCATTATCTCAATAAAGTCAGTCAAAAAAATGAACAAAGTAGTGAAGGTAGTGGGTGCTCTTTGTAATTTGAGACCTCAGCTTATTAAAGATTAGAGGTGCTCATGCATAGTGTAGAATTTTTACATTGTACTTTTTTGCTACTTCATTGCTCTTTTCTGAAGATAACAAGAAATTATGTACAAGTGTAAAGACTGTTTATTTTTGTTTTCACAAAGTTGAACACAATTTTTCATACTTCTCACTGAAAACAAATCTGCCTTGTGAAAAATCATCAACAATTCTAACAAGTAGATGATTGAAATAAAATGCTCTGATTCTTGGTAAAATATTGGAAACAAAAGTTTCGTTATATTGTACATCAATGCACACTGAATCCCCATTTTTTGCAAACCATGTAAAATATTTGCACATTGATTTTCTTGTACAGAAAAGTTGCATTTGTATTTGTGTATAATATCCATTTCTGCCCGACTTATTAACAGTGATAGTATCATTTTCTTTACAAATGTCATAACTTTTGTTGTTTAAAAGTTCATCAATTAATTTTACTGGACATTTTATTTCTAAAAGCATATCATCATCAATTGTGCCATCAGGACTTGCAGACAGAAAAGGTTCATCTTTATTTATAACAGTACCACAATTTTTAACTTCCAAATCAAATTTCTTTTCAAAGATTTCTTTGGCTATTGGTTCTGATACTTTTCCATGTTGTGTTGCATTGTTGCCCTTAAATCTAGGATATAAATGGTTTGTAACAAAATTTTGTGGATTTGCTTTGCTTGTTTTTGGTACTTTGTTAGCCACAGATGCTGGAATTCTAACCTTGCGACTATCAAACCACAAGTCAGAATTTTGTTCCGTAGTATTGAGACAGACTTCATCAATTTTGTTTTCAGACAGATGAACATATTTTCTATAAAAATCTCTACAAGGCTGACACTGAATATCAGCAATATTGATTGGATTTGAATAATCAAGCTCATGATTCCCATGATGCACATCTTTTGGGTTACTTGTTTTTCCTGCAGATGTGCTTAACTGACAGGGCTCAGATAACAAAATCTTATTTATAATTGTGCCCTTGCACTGAAAAATTTTTGAAAGGCATGATGAATGTGAAAACTCAACCAATTCATTGTGTGATCCTAATTTCTTCAATCTAAATTCTTTTTGAGGTTTACATCTCACAATAATGTTATCTGTATTTATCGGTTTGTTTTTATTTGGCCGTGAAAAATCAATTTCTTTGAGCTCCGCCTGATGGTCAACTGCAGAGGATGTTGCTCCCTTGCCCCAAGACACTGGGAAATCTGTAACAGATTTTCCTGCGAATCCTTGATTCCATGCCATGACAACAGCATATCCAATGGCTGAAATATGGCTGCATCCTCTTCCTAAACCTGCTGGGCATGTGCAACTAGCATTCTCAATCTTGTAGCTATCTTCTCCATCGGATGCAATTAAAATCCATGCATGATAATCTGCACGTCCGACTCCAGGCTGGGATGGAGATACTTTTGCTTTCAGGAAAACATTTTGTCCAACATTTATACTTTGAATATCTCCTAGCCACCTGGAGTTGACATAATTTTGTCCCCAAAGAGATCTAAATGACTTCATTTCTTTACCATCATAAGCTTTTGAAAATATCAAGAAGTCTACTAAATCTTCATACAAAATATGAGGCCAGCTTTTCAGATCATTTGTTTTCCAACCTGGGTCAGATTCATTTGGTGGATCTGCAATTTTTAAATATTGTTATTTATTTCAATTTTGTTCATTATGCATAACTTTTTGGCGAAAGGAAAACTAACAATTAAAAGCAACTTATTATGAGGAGTTGCTGGTTGAAAAAATACAAAAACATTGATAACTAAATTTTTAATGCATGCAAAAATTTTGAACTGCATAAGAAATTGGAGATCCACCAGCATTCTCTTCAGATTATCACACTTCACATTACGGGATTTGATTGTTTGTATAAACCATCCAATTATATACTCAAATTCTCGACTCAATGTGCAACTTTCATTCAAGTCAGAGAATTGAGGGATGTAAATAAAACAAATTTACGTTAAATGTGCGAGGTGGGCGGGTACGGATCCAAGTTTTACTGTGTAATAAACAAAATTACAAACACAGAAAGACCAAAAACAAACAGAACGTGAATTAAATGAGGTTTAAATATATATTTACAATTCTTTTTATCCATCACAATGATGTTCCACACACAAAACGAGACAAAGTCGACGTAGTAAATATGACACTTGTTTACCGTTGTCAGCACCGTAATGGCGGTAAATCACGTGATCGTAATATGGCGCCGCCCATAAATTAGGTCAGAGAATTAAGTATAGTGTTGCGGGAAATGTGAATTACATTACGAGCATTTTGCGATATTTTCCCTTGGTTGTATTGCTGGAGGCAAAATTGTAACTTAAGTAGAAATAATTATTATACATTTATAAATTTCAAGTGACAGCGTGGGTCAGTAATTCATCAAAAGAAATAAAAACATGAGAGATAACTACGACATGCATTACCTCTTTATATTCCATGCGCGGATCCAGAAAGTTTTTCCGGGGGGGGGGGTCCGACAGTTATTTGAGTTTGCCAGGAAGGGGGTGGTCCAAGGTATAATTTTGTAATGTAATTTAAATAAATTTGAATTTTGCAGGGGGGATCTGGTTCCCTCTAGCTGACCACCCCCCCCCCCCAAAAAAAAAAGATCCGTGCATGTAATCGGCGACAATCAAAGCCGTGCATTTTTTCATTTTATTTTTTACCTAAATCAATAATTGGTAAATGAAATATATTTTAAAACACATTCTCTTTCAAAATTGCTGTTTATTTTTTTGAAAGTATTCCTCAACATTGCTGTTAGTTTTTAAGAAAGGACAAGCACAAAACTCTTACCCTCACCCCCTTCTTAATAAACAAATACTCAAACAACAATACATGAACAAAAATGTAAATTCCTAGATTTTGAGTGTTGATCACAACAACAAATACATAGATTTTCAAACATTTATTATTCATTTTTCAAGAGAATATTGAAAAAATAACTCATAGTCAGGAAACTGTTAACAAATAAATAATGGTTTAAATAAATAATATTTGCATATGAACATTAATTTTGACTGTTTAAGATTTAAATATCATTGCTAATAATTTAAAAAAAAACACCAAGAGTTGCTAAATCCTTAGCTCAGATTCAACATATTAATACATGTACTAAGATTAGGTTTGTATATGTATAATTAACATATATAATCATGTTGATATTTCTGTTTGGAGGTTATCAATGCACATAATTGTTTTCCTCATACAAAATTATGCCGATGGTCTCCACATAGGAAAAGCTGGGTAACAGGCAGGAACATAGGGAGGTAGAACCAGCCAATTCACCAATTGATACAGATGGTCTCACGCATAAGCCTACAAAGTTTAACATACCGGTATTAACATTATATATTTTAGCACTTGCACTTTACAACAGTATAAACTAAACAATGTCAAATGACGAAAAATGAACTTTCACCCTGAGAAATCTTTTTTGATAAAATACAACCCTATGAGCAAAGAGTTACATGTAGCCTCTGTGAAAAAACACACCGTTACATAGAAGAATAATTGGAAATGCCACTCGGACATTTACATGTACATATATTTTATGTTCTTTCTTCCTAAATTTTGATTTCTTTATATATTAAATATAAATATATATTATTATTAACATTACAGATTTTCTTGTGGCAATTAACAAATGTTCCCAATATACTAAATAAAATCAAGAGAACTTAATACTCCAAGATGACTTAGATATAAATGTTTACAATAGCAGAAAGAACCCCCCCCCCCCCTATTAAAACAATCTTTATCGTCAAGGGATAATGCTAAGCAATCAATGTTTGCGATATAGTGCATACTCTCAAAGCAAGTTTAATTACATTTCCAGCAGAATGAAAACACACAAATACATGCAGTGTAGTCTCCACCCACAGAAAATATATATGTAAGGCACTGTATTTTTAAATCTTACCAAAAACATGTTAAATGCAATTGGATAAATTCAACTTAGGGGCTGAAGCAGTTGATTGTAATGAGTCACTGGAGCATACATCATATGGAATCAAACACCATGACACGGGTACCCCGCATCTTTCACCTCTTCTACACAACACAAGTAGTATAGGAGTCTACAAATGAAATACATGTATAAGGTACAGCGTAAATGAAATCATAAAAATTACCAGTTATTTAGACTTGAACTCAAATTTTATGCAGCGATACAAGTAATAGTTGATTAGTATGAAGTCTTTGAGGCTGGCGATCAGCTAATAAAGGTGTGAAAAACAAAAAATAGCACCTCTTATTTTGAAACCTCAAGGCTATCACTCTTTTTCTTTCTAGATTATGTATTCCGGTCAATTAAAACAAATAAAGTCAAAATTTTACAGTGCACTACCGTACATAAAAGCTTTGAATCGACATAGCCGCCTTAACTTCAGATAAGTCTCAACGAAATGTTTTGACTGATCCCTGTCATTGAAAGCAGGGTGCACAGTAATTGCATGATGCGAGTTGAATGAAGGGGATGACAATCTAGTTGTAGCTAATAACAATGTAATGTTACCTAACAAAGATAACTGTATTGCTTTGAAAAAAATCTTTAATTGTCTGCAAGGACAGTCAATGCGCCTGACAAATAATTTCATTTAAAAATTGTTCTGATAATTTAAACATGTTAAAAAACCTGATCATGTTGATATTTAAGATGACACGGGTACCCCGCACCTTTCATTTAAAATTGTTCTGATAAATTAAACATGTTAAACAACCTGCATGATCATGTTGATAGTTAAGACTGGTCAGCAAAACAATACAATATTAGAGACTCAGAGGTAATAATTCTCACAACAATTAACCTATCTTGTATCATCTTTTTTTTTATTCTAGACCATAATTTTACATATACTGGTAATATAAATTATGACACACTGTTATATTGAAATTAATTCTAAATAAATATTAAGACTATTCAATTTCAATGTAAACAAGCTAAGCAGTGACATTTTCATTTGAAGCCACATGGATCAGCAGTCAGGCTTCAGGATCATGAAGCAATCTTAGACTTAAGTCAAAAATTGTACACTGTCTTAACGCCTCTAGATTGAAATCACTGACAAAATTGAAATGCTACTAACATTGTCTTGATATAGATTTGTCAATTACAAATTTTAATCGATATTTTATGATGAACAATAATATTATGGTTGCCTGAAATTTTGACTTAGTCTGATATTCTTTCATGATCCTGAAGCCTGAAGTGATACTTTAAGGCAATTTGTCAGAGTAAAAATGATTTCTTTTAATTAATTGGTACACATGCAAAAATTAAAATCCAGTCCATGTAAATATACCAACACAGTCTAAAACAGTGGCACTACTTATCATCTACATTGATACATGTAAGGCGTCGCTGATAAATAATCAATGTGGAACTGGAAGGTTGTGCATTCAGGTAAAATCTGATGTCATGGGGAATAGCTGATAAATCGCCATCGACATTTATTTGTCCAAGACGTTTTCAACAAGTTGGATTTAAATACTCTTTAAATATTTTTTAAAATAAAAAGTTAGATGCAATTAAAGTATAGATATACATAATCATTTGTGTAACAAAATGACATGCTAGTGCTTTGAAAAGTAATAAAACTTCATAATTATTTACAACATGTGGTCGTATGAAAACACATAACGTTATCGATCCGTACATCACTTTGTTGTTTCAGCACACAATAAGTACTGCGTTTACATTCTTTATCATACTGTTTGCGTTAGTTTATGAAATGATTTGACCAATACTTACCATATCTCCTGCATAGTTCGACATCCACACGCATAGTATCAATCCACAACATCTCGGGGCACATGTTTACATCCATGCCTGCCATTTTGCTACCAGCTAAAAATAGTCGACACGTCACGGATCGATACAAGCGTCGGAAGGGAGCGGATCAGAACCAAACGACAATTAATGTTTTCATTGAAAATAAGTAAATAAAGACCATTATTGCACAATGAGGGGTTTAATATTTGATTTAACTCTCTTCAACAAGAAATTAAATCCAAAAACTAATCAACTACCATTAACAGATGCTATTTACGTTAAATTACATATCTAATGAATATTCATGAGTTCAAAGTTGATCTTAATAAGCCCCGCCTCCAAATTCCAGCCTTAACTGTGCTGCGTCTTTGTCTTCTTTACAGACTTTGAACATTTTTAATAATATTTTTCATTAAACAGCGAATACAAAATAACCTTTTATTTCTTTGATCATGTATTTAGTTAAGAAACATAAAATATCCAAGAAAAAAATTCATATATCAGATAAACGGCAGGCGTATTATAATAGATTTTCTCGGCAGGCGTATGCATTCTGTGTAAGATTTATCTTTTTTACCGATTTTTACTAATTTTGTGTTAATTAACGAATTTAAAGTCAACTTTTTATTTCTGTTATCAATTATTAAGCTAAGTAAACTAAAATATCAAAGAAATAATTAAAATAATCCATCAAATAAACGGCAGGCGTATACATTTTCTTGGCAGGTGTATGATTTCTTCGTTAGAGCTATCAGCTTACCCGTTTTTTACTTATTTTGTGTTAATCAATTAATATAAAATCAACTTTTGATTTCTGTTATCATCTATTTAGTGAAAAGAAATAAAATATCAAAGAAAAAAGTAAAATAATCCATCAAATAAACGGCAGGGGTCTAGATTTCCTCGGCAGGCGTATGAATTCTACGTAAGAGTTATCTATCTTTACCAACATTGAACATTTTTGCTAATTTTGTGCTAAATAATCAATATAAAGTCAACTTTTTGTTATCATGATACTTAATTTAGTTAAGTTAAATAGATTATCAAAGAAAATATTAAAATAATCCATCAGGTAAACGGCAGGCGTGTGGTTTTCTCTCGGCAGGCGTGTTTTCCCCGGCAGGCGTCGGCAGGCGTGTTTTAGTATGACCGGGTATAAACAAATGAAAATCCGTCAAAATTTGTAGGCATGAGAGCGCTTACAAGGTCAATTTTTGGATAAAACAGAGTCAGTATTGTGGTCAAAGTCCCATAACTCCAACAAAAAGTATCGACCAATCCTGATTTTCGAACTTGACCAAGGTAATAGTGGTATAAACATTTGGTATAAAGGACGAGTGCACTTATGGGCCCCGATAAAAAGTGAAAAAATGAAGAATCAAATTAAGCATATTTTTCCCCCTAACATTATCTATTGATATCTATTCCATAAGAATTAACAAGTTTTAGCGCTGTATTTATTGTTTATAAAAAGCACGAAGCTTTAAAACATAGTAGGGGTCAGCAGACATTCGTGATTTTGTATAGTAAATCGAGGACAGGCATTCATTTTAAAGCCTTTGTTTACTGTCAGCCTAACCGAGTACAAACTTGTGGAAAAGACAAAATACGCATTATACATTTAGAAAACACCTTTATACCACCTGTGAAAGTAAGAAGTTTGTACTCGGTTAGGCTGGTACCTAAAAAATGAAAAACGTATGAAAATTTCAAGATTTTCCTATAGTAAGCGAAAGCTATTACCTGCGTGACCCATGTTTGAACTCACGCATGGAATAAATTATGTCAAACAATCACATGGTTTCTATCCAGGTAAACGTTTGTCAAATGTGCTCACTGTAAAACATTGACACGTTTTAGATCACTTTCCATCATCTTTGTATGGTCAGGAATGTTTGTTTGTCACTATGGAAATATGCAACTTCAAAGCTTCATTCGATTTTTTTTAAACGTAAAAAAATACATAAAGTATAATTCAGCAAACGCGCCAATCGATCCACCAACAGAGCAATGTTGATTTAAATGTCTCCTCCCTCTGATTTAAATAGACACAATTCAAATAGGTTCGGTTCGATTTTTCCGGAGTTAGATTATTTATAGGCATTTAAAAATCCTCAATTTTTTAAATTGTATGCTAATTTTGGTAAAATTAAGCATGCATATAAATCAGAAGTATCCATGAGTCCTTAACTATTACGAGAAAAAAGCAATTTGTTGATATTTTCTACATATAAACGGCACTGAAAAAGGGCCCATTCTCTATAGCTTAAGTGCACTTGTTCTTTAATGAAAATCCGTCAAAATTTGTAGGCATGAGAGCGCTTACAAAAAAGTGTGACGGACGGACATACGGAAGCACGGACACACGGACGGACGCCCGGCATTTCTATGTCCCGCACCGCGTTGCGGCGGGGGACAAAAATAAATAGGGGGTTTCGTAACTTTAGGCATATGTTTGCAAAACAAATTGATTGAGGTGGCTGTTCTGGCTTCTACAGCTATATTTAGTGAATTCCATTGATTGACAGCGTTGGGTACAAGTAAATCTAACCTGCACTTAGGAACATTAAACTGATCCTTGTTTCGTGTGTTGTATCGCGATATATTTTCCCTCTTGTTAGGAATAATATCACATAAATAATCAGGCAGACTCCCCATGTTAAATTTGAACACAACTCGGATGACAGTGACTTCCGGTTTCACACAAAAAGGGGGGGGGGCTGGCTTACAGAGAGCAACAATACAAAACCCTAACTTCCGGATTTATCCAAAAAGGTGGAGCTAACAAAGATGACAAACATCATTGTAAAACCTAATCTACATCTAAATAACTTAGTTTTGATTACTTAAAATGGCACTAATTGATTTCACAACTTTTTAGGAAAAGTACTGTCAAATTGCCTAAGGCCTCTCTTTACCTAAATCCGCGTTGACATGATTTGCAAATAATATATCTAATATGGTCAATAGAATTAAAAATATAAAATATATTTTGAAATGAGCAAAAATAGAAAAATATATTTGAGGGTCAAAATGACACTATGATAGATGTATCGTCTGGTTTGTAAAATTTCCCACCCTGTTTCTAAGTAAAAGCCGGTTCCGTCTCATATGAAAGTATAGTGTAGGCTTGCAGGATTTTTTCAGAGGATGACAATAGGGGCCGTCGCTTAGAGACCCAAAGTATGATTAAACTGATAAATAATTATGTTTAAAAAAATGTGTTTTGTAACATCGATCGTGCAAAGATTAACATTTTGTCATCTTTATCCATAATTACTCTATGTAAACCGAAAAGGAATTTTACAATATTTATTTTTAAAGTATTTTTTAAAAAATTGTTCAATAATAGAATTTTAAAACAGTAATATGATGTTTTCTCATCATTGAAATCACCACGTGTCTGATACCTATGGAATTCCATAATCGAGAGCCAACTGTCAGCTGCCAGCTGCTTACTGCCAACAGCTTACTGCCAACTATAGTCTTGTCTCAGAAATAAAGCTCATAAGTGGAAGACGGTTTAATTAATGTTTCTGACTATATTTCGGTTCCGATCTTGTAAAAAGACAGGTTTGTCCGACTCCCCCACCCACGAATTTACATCCTCGACGAAAACAAATTTTGAAAAAAGTTACTTTTGAAGTATTAATTATTGAAACTGAAACCGACCCATCCAAGAATTAAATCCTCACGAATAAAAATCCCACAACCCACGATAATTGGCTTCTATGAATTTAAATGATTCCACAGTATATAATGTGTTAATTTCATAATTATCACTTCTTTCAAGTCTTTTAAGGTAAATTTAGGTACAATAATCTTTCTTGAGAAAAAAAGTGTGTGTGGGGGGGGGGGGGGGGCTGCTGAACCGTCTATCATGCTATGTTTCTAATAGTTAGGTATAACTTTGCAAAAAAAGTGTGGGAGGGGGGGGGGGGGGCTAAGCCCCCCCTAGCCCCCCCCCCCCCCCGTTCCGACGCCTATGGTACCTATTTACTCGTTATTTAGGTTGATAAAGCAATCTTAGTGCTTTTTCTTTTAAATTGTTTCTATCAAAGCAAAAAATGAATCGTATCAATATTTGCATGTCCAACACTTGTATTCCCTTATCTAAGCAAAAGGCCCCGCATACATGGAGTTATTCAAAATAGACGGTAACGTTCCCGCTATAAAAACAGACATTTTTTTTTTGGAAACAAAAAATGTCTATGACATATCTTTTTCAAATTTTGATGAATGTAAATTTATCTGAAATAAAACCCTTTTCTTAAAAAAAATGTAAACTCATGACGCAGTGATGTCACGCATATATTATGTTATAAAGATTAATATAGTTTTAATTCTTTAACAAAATTTAATCAAATTTTTAATTCGAATTAAATTTTTAATTGGGCAAGTGTTATCTTTTTATACAATAAAGCGGCCATGAGATGCAAGGTGCATTGTGTGACATTACTTTTGTATCAATCCTTGTATGTATGGTTTTTTAAACAAACTAATGAATATTTGGTATCATAATGATTTTTTAAAACTCTCTTTTTATATAACACACGGTTTGGGTTTTTTTTTATAGACGACTGTTTAAGCAACCCCTGTCTAAATGGCGGTACGTGCGAAGATCAGTTGGGTAAATACGTGTGTCACTGTAATGGAAATACGACAAGCAAAGACTGTTACATCCCAGGTATGTAAGTGTGTCACTTTTCTTGCATAAACTGAAATTAAAAGCAAAGTACAAGACCAAACCAATCTATTTTTAGTCCAAACTTATCATCTATCTCTATGTTGTTGCAGATAAAGTTATCAAATAGCAAGTGAATGTATCTCGTAATGTTTTTATTGAAGATTCTCCTCAACTATTCATCGATAACATTTTGACGGTTATTGCTTCTTTTAAATCCCTTTCCAAGTCTTCCTTGATGTTTCTTTTTTTTTTACTTGCCACGCATGCAGTGAATATATTGATGAAATTGGTTCCATTTTGATGACAGTTAAATATCATAAACTTGTTCCTTTCATAATTTAGAATCTGGATGGACAAAAAATGGGAGTTTCATTATTTATTAAGACCTAACTAAACTGAATAATAGGATATGTTACTTTGGTGTATTTTCTAAAGATGGCATTCATCAAGAGTCGTACACCTTCAGCCATGTCATGATAATTTTTTTAGGATTACCGGACGTAAGAACCGGAAGGGGACAAACCACAAAACTTGGAACTGATGCAAGTATAAGCTGTTATCTACGGAAGCCCATTTAGGACCTATCAAGAAATATTTTTGAATTTGATATAACGAATTCTTCAATTTGTTAAATCAAGTTTAAATCGTTATAACAAATTGTTGAATGCGCTATAAAGAATTAAATTTGTTATAACAAATTTTAGGAATTCGTTATAACGAATTTAATCTGTTATAACAAATTCGTTGAATTCGTTATTTCAAATTTTAAAATCCGTTTTAACAAATTAAATTTGAAATAACGAATTCTTGAATTCGTTATTTCAAAGTTTTAATTTGTTATTTCGGTTTTTTAAAATCGGTTTTAACATATTTTCATCCAATTTGTGATATCAATTTAATGTTTTGGGGAACAAATTAAAAGGGGCGGACTTCATTTGTCCCATAGCGGCGTACGACGAAACGGCGAAATGGTAAATTAAGTTAACTGGCGTAAGAACGAAAGTGGAAGATCATATTGTCACAACTGTTGCTGTAACAATATTAATGGTACATGTAACAGATGTAACAAATCCAAAAGACACCTTACTTTATCGGCTGCTAGATTTCCTACATGGATAGAAACAAAATATTTAAGAACAGCTATATATGTAGTAACGCCTTTTCACCAAAAATATTATGGAAGATTTACAGATTTGTTTCAACGGGTTTCTGCGCAAATTTCCCAAAAAATGTTTAGTCAATGCTATTAATCATTTAGCATGCTGATTTATAAAAGGGTACCTGCAGCCCTGCCAATGTCGAACTTACTGTGGTTTCATTAATTTTCAAGGGTATCAATTTTCGTGGATAAAGTGAAAATCACAGTTTCAAGGATATGTAAATTCGTTGCCAATGACCATATCTATACAAAATATTAATAGATATTGCACTTCAATGAACATTAAATTTCGTGGATCAACTTAACAACGAAATCCACGAAAATTGGTATTCAACGAATATTGATGAAACCACAGTATGTCATAGAATTTATTTACCAGAATTTAATGCAAAAACCCGAAATATATGCAAAAATAATGGAGTTACGCCTCTTTAAAGTGCCTATGTTTACCTTCTTTTGGAAATCTAATCAAGAGAAAATGAAATTAGGCGATAACGAGGCTTCAGTGACGTCACGAGGTCAACACTAGGGAAATTTCCTTACAAAGCTATACAAAATAAATTCACTTTTACAGCAAAAATGAATGATATAGGCCTGATGTTTTGACGTATCTAGTTATTTTAAGTAACATTAATTTAGAAAGTTGTATCCTTAATTATTTTGTTACAGTCAGATTTCTTTTTAAACGATTTTAAATTTTGCTATTCTAATCGCCTTTTACCGATGAATAGGATATCTTTAAACGTTTTCATGGGCAGATTTCATTATTCATAGTTATTTTGGTCGGTGCGTGTTAAAATCCAATAAAGCTTGAAGGGCTTTATGATAGATTTGATATGCACGCTCTGACCGAAATTATCACCTCATAATATTCAAAGAACTATGCCTTTTTTCTTATAATTATATTATTTCCAATTTCTACACTTCAAAACAACATTTCAAAACCACTGGTTTTTTTTTTCATGCATAGCACATGTGATGTATTATTGCAGCAAATACTGTTTTTCAGTGATGCTGTAAGACACGCTTATTTTGTGTCGCTCATTGTTTATGAAATAATTGGGCCATAGATTTCAAAATTGATTTGACATGTTATCACAGTTAAGGACTTTTGAACAATATAAATATGATATTTTATATGACATAGCCAGGTATTATAACCAGGATGTGCGCATGCGTGAACCAACTTTCCATCGGGATTGGTAATCGTTTGGGAGGAAATTCGATAGCTTCTTGGAGAAAATTCGAACTGATTATAGGTGCCAACAAAAAAAAAAAAAACAAAAAAACAAAAACAAAAAACCGCGACTTTTATATCATATTGTCATTAAAAGTGATAGGAATGTTAAGTACCTTTGGTTTACACTAAAAAAAGTTAATTAAATATTTGCGAGGACAATAAAGGCAATGTTACAGGAAAACAATAGACACGTAGCTTCAAACGGGTGGGTGGGGGTGGCTAGGAGAGGCCAGCAGCTCCCCCCCTCCTTTCTTACCATTTTCGGAGCATGTAAAAAATTGAAATTGACTGTGAGGAAATAAACAGTGAAATTTAAGTTTGAGGTAAACTGAGCATTTCTATAGCTACCCCCACGAAGTACGATTTTCAAATTTTTGAAATACTTTTTTTTTTTTTTGCATGTCAAGAATTGTTTGGCGATTCTCCCATTTCACCCCCTCTTTTCACTTGTTTGCTATGCCACCTGCCTGAACAAAATATCACGGTTTCCTTACATATACCAGTAAAAAAGAATTGGGTTTATATATAAACCAATATTACTGTATCTCATACAATATACCATTCACCTGGTTCTATGAATACCTACGCTTAATAAATTTTTTTTTCAAGATTAGGAGGATAGGAATAATTTATTTTGTTTTTCTTTTTTTCCAGGGGTTATTGGGGAGGGGTAGGGGTGGTCAGAACACCGACCCCATGTACATGTAGCTCTATCCATAACCCCTCACCAATGTCTGCGTGTCCATCACAAGGGTCTGTATACCCATCACCAGAGTCAGAGTACATATTACTGAAATATGGAGAAATGGTCCAGATAATTCGTTACTTCTATGTGAAAATTTAGAAAATTCTTTTTGGAAAGAAGTATTCCTCAGCTGGTTAAAAATAAATGAGCAAACTCTACTTAGTAAACTTCAAATTATGATAATATATGGCACAATTCCAAAACACCGGAGATAATAAATCAATATTTTTCAAAAGTTATGTTGATACAAGATTTATTTTTTTAGTGATCTACTTAATATAGATAAAACATTCATAAACTTTGATGAGTTGAAACAAATTAATCTGAAGACTAATTTTATAGATTATGTAAGTTTAAGAACTGTAGTTTCGACCAGACTGCATACACAAGATATACACTTCCCAAACTTACAGAACACAATACAATATGTACCAATTATCCCTAATCATATTCTATTGTTTATTAACACATGTAAAGGCAAAAAAAAAAAATAATAAAAATAAAGAAAAAATAAAAAAAATTTGTACATCTATATCAAAATGAAGAGAAAAGGGTTACAACTATTCACACACTTCTTGGACAATTTTTTTGAACTCCCCTTTAATGTACACAGGAAGCAAAACTACATTGGCTGCAATACCAAATACTTCATAGGATTGTTCCTACAAATAAATATATTTTCAATATAAAATAACCCCAGTCTGCTGTATGCACCTTTTGTAAAACAGATGAAGAAAGTATTAGTCATAAATTTCGTGAATGTAATATAGTAAACAAATTGTGGTGTGATGTTGAAAAGTGGATTTTTATACAGTTTGAAATCTCAATTACATCTTTTTGAAAAATATCAAAAGAAAGAAAGTTATAAATCATTTAACCTGATAGCTCTTACTGTGAAGCAATATATTTTTTTATGTAAATATAAAAGTAATCCAATACCAAATATACATGCTTTGAAAAAGGTCATAACGGAAAGAATTTTAACTGAAAAATACTTGTTGTTGAAAAAATGTAAATATAAGGAATATGAAAGCCACTGGCAGAATTTTTGTGAAAAATTGTAGTTTTATAGACAAGATCAATTTTTTTCTGTTTTTTTTTTTCTTTTCTGTAAACCCTCATATCATTTCAATTGTCCTAACCATAATATAGTCTATACATGTATAGTAACCCACTTGCACTATGTCTCTCTCTCTCTCTCTCTCTCTCTCTCTCTCTCTCTCTCTCTCTCTCTCTCAAAATCAGATTAACTTCAAATGAAATATAAAAAATTGTATTATAAAGTAGAAATAGCTTGTAATGTGTTTCTACATATGCATCAATAACCTATTATGTTATATGTGTACAAATGTTGTAAAATGAAAAACTGAATTTAAAAAACCCGACGCATGCACTAAATTACATCCCCATATATTAGCAAAAATCTCGTAATCCACGTTTGGCTCAATGTTTTTAAATGATACTTCAGTATTGTTATTCTTCATATTCTCATAAGACTTTCATATCAAATCCAACAAAGTAACTTAAAAAACATTATTTCAAAAATGTTAATATAAAAAGTGATTAAATAGCCAAAATATTTTGCTGTAAATGTATTGTACATTCTTTTTTTTTCTGCTATGGTATCATAACAGGTTATATTTGCCTCAGACTAAAAAACAATGCATGTCTTCTCTCCTTTAGAAAGGTAGGATCTGATATGCAGGGCAAGTTTATAGCCGCACACAAGTTGTTACTTGATGTTTCGCCAGAACCGCAAAATTGCAATGCTAAAAAGAACCATTATAAGGGTGTGATTAGTATTATTACATTATTACCCAGTAATCAGCATGTTTAATTAATAATAATTACTTTATCTAAAAAAACTTATGATATTCAGCTGTATGTGCTCCTAATTTATTATTGATATCCCATATATTCATTTAATGCTCTTTTCCAGTTGGTAAATTGTTAACTGTTTCAAATTTTGTACAAATTATATGAAGTTGGCTTCCTAAAATTTCAAAATGTGCCATAATGAAAAAAAATCCAAATATATAATGTAATAATTACACATGACTTTTATGTAATAAAATGAGTTTATGGCATTAAGTTACCTAATCCATATCTTGTTTTCCCAATTAATGATAACAATCTTAATTTTCGAGAACAGTTCAAGCAGGCTTAATCTAATTTTTTTCCAAGCAGTGTCAATTCAACTATTTGGTTACTTAAGAAATAAGTAAAAAAAAAAATAAAATAAAAAACTATTGATACCAAGAGAGAAATAAAACATTTTTTACCACTAATGAGTCGAATCAAAAAAATAAATAAAATGAAAGTCATGTAGTACCGTACAAGCACTGATGTAAATAATAAAAACATGTCACAGGCATATGCCTGTCTACAGATAACTGTAAGATTTAAAAAAAATTATATTAAATTAACATCTTACTTTCAATTGCAACTTTAAATTTTCCTGAATAGAAATGTCTGGAAAATGAATTTTGTTAACCATGCTAATAAGGTAAACAAGTCACTGAACACACCTGTTAAATATGAATGATCAAGCTGCAGAACTTCAAAGGTCTAATCTTTTATTTCTTTAAGAAACCAACCATTTTTTCTTCGACTTTGATCAGACTCTTCTACATCCATTATAGATTGTTTTGTTGCCGCTCTCTTTCACCACTTAGTTCTAGGTTCATAACGAAGCAGCTTAAAACGTTCATTGGACTCTGGTTTGAATTTTAACCCTTTGCGTTGGAGAGCTCCAATGCGGTTTCTATTCAATCTGCACTACATAAATCGTGTAAAACTTGAGATTAACTGTACTTTTTCTCGATACACGTCACAAGTTATGGAGTGTCAAGGATCCTTAAATACATAGGTCATTTAGCAAAGTGTAACATCACACATGTGACATTCCACAAAGTTAAGGGTGACATCGAACATTATGACTTTCCCAAAAGTTAATGTTTCACAACCTATACGTCTATAAGGAATAATCTTTTAAATATATGGGTCAATATGCAAAGGGTAATTTTCTTGTTTATTTTCGTTTTTAGCCCGAATCTTGCATGCTTATTATAAACCGGTCGCCAAAAGTATTGACAATTGTAAGGTATCACTATGCTATGAAAGAACAATTTCGTCTTCATAAGGATTAATATTTTTATCAAGGAGACTGTTGTGCTCGGTATAAAAGTTGCCCTCACAATTCATATTAAAATTGATTTTAATTTTCATGTACCTTCTTAATCATATTGTCTTTGCATATGGCAATCTTGTCATGCTATGTAAGAAATAAGAAGAGATACAGCTCTTCAAGCAAGAAAAATGAAAACTTTTTTATAAATGTTTCACCGTTTATGTGCCGCCTCAATTATTTATTTTATTCGTATTAGTAAGAATTGTTTTGGTACGAGTAAATTTTCTGATAGATGACGCCATTCAAGTTTGAGTGTGCCATGCCGTGTACCATGTTTTTTGTTGTTGTTGTTTTTGGATTGCAGTCTGGGGAAATAACAGTGTACGTACTTGTGCACATGGAAATACAATCCTTTTATATCCAGCCCTTTTTATATCAAAGAACACTTTGTATAATGCATACATCTCAATTACTAATTTATGATATCTGAAGGCCTCGTGCAGGACTATGGTGCACCATTAGTATCTACATTGTACATTCATGTTTTATACTTAAACATCATACTAGAATGATTCTCACTGAATGAGATTATATTGTACATGTAAGCATATTTCATAAAAAATCATATTGAATGTCTGTTCTAAATTTTAAGTAAAGCATATAATTGCCTTGCACAAGAGTCCTGCTTAAATTTCAAAACTATGGAAACTGATTTGTGACAAAAAATTATCAGTATGGCTAAGGATGAAACTGTACAATTGTTTTACATATGATTGTTTATTGTTTTACTTATGATTGTATTATTTTATTGCAGTCTTTTACCATATAGAATAAATGGGTTAACTGACTGTCATCTTATTTGGCATCCCACGGATCAACAATGTTAGTGGCAGTACAGTTTACCAGATAAGAAATGAATTTAATCCATCGAGTTTAAAGATATTAATGCTGATAAAAATGTTATATGTTACAACAAAACGAATTCTTTCATTGGTAAATATATAGTTAATACCAAGCCGGATGCTAATTCTATCAATGTATTTATATTTATATTCCAATTATTTTTTGCATGTAAAGTGTTGAAAAGATACTGCAGTTATAAGACTGTAACACACACAGGGTACTCAAAGGTTAAAACGACTAGTTTTATTATGACGTCACAAACGTTGAACGCTGTAAAATGCAACATCAGAAGCGAGAATCAAAGTCACGCTTGTGGCTGTTACAGTGGTTCTTCCATTAATTTGAACTTACCCTTAGGATAAAATAGAAATTTTGACGTAAAAATCACATTTGCAGACAAGAAAATACGTTAAAAAATGTAAATACAAGCATTAAATCATTATTTTTTGAAAGATATAGTCTCATAACTGCAGTGGTATGTGCATACAAATTGAATAACGCGCGTGCTTAAATATTTTCATTAAGAGCATTAGCTGAAGGATATAATGTGAAATTATGTTTTTGAAAAATATGCTCACATTAATTTAAAAAAATGACTGCTTTGTTTTTAAAAATGAAAATGTAATCTTTACCGCACGTAGAAAAACAAATCAATATCGTTTTCAAAGTTATTGCACACCTGTTGCAATATATGGATTTTAAGTTTTAATTTTGCGTTATACATAGAGCGACGCACAGCTTAAATTGATTATGTGTCTTCTAAAATCAATAGGCCCTGTTCCTCAACCAGATATATTTTGAAAACAGCCCTAGCTTATTTCATTAGTGAGACGAATCCTTTGATCAAGTTGGTGAGTAGCGTTATACATACAGTATTGAGTACGGTATTGTTTTTTGAGCAGGGCAGTGCCGAGGAATTGGCGTTTACAGAATCGAAATTAAGAATCATTTATGTAATATCAGGGCATCTAAAAAATATACAGATTATTGAAATTCTCTACAAACTCATTATTCATCGTGCATAAAAAGATAGAAACTGTATGCAGGACATAAACACAGAGTAGAAACGGAAGTGTACAGTTTTGGGTAGCGCTGTTCGTCGAAGCGAGAGAACAAGTAACGCTGCGTAGAATATTTTCCTCGTCGATTGAAAATACGTAAATAACTATTATCTGGACGGACAGTGTCTTGATTTTTATACGGTAGTAAACTAGAATAAGTTTATACTCATCATTTCCATTCTTAATCATAATGTTTCTCTTTGGAAAAAATATTTTTTGATCAAAACAGTACAAAAATTCAATAAGAAAGTGAATCACAATATCTAGAGAAGTGTTTCTCATTTTCTTGAAAAAAATGTTTCTTGTTGCAAAAAAATATTTTCCTAATATGTTAACTTTGAGACAAAAAAGTTAAATGTATGAAGAAAGCAATAAGTACTTCGAAACTGAAGTTTTTCTGACCATACCTCGATATTGTTTAATGTACGCGTAGATCTAACTTGTCAGTACGGGTAGTTATGATTCGCAGTTACACAACTGTACGAGTAGCTCTGAACATTACAATGAGCTATTCTATATGCAGGTTCCCAGTGCATATAAGTTTGTGTATTTTACGATACGCTCATTAGGAACCGATGCCCTATGTTGCGATGGGGCATGATAAGGATAGCGATTCTTTTCACGATCAAGATGAAAGATTACTAAGAGTTAAGATTGAACCCCGACGAACCTATTTACATGTACTTGTATACGGCCCGAATGACCATATTGACAAATCTAAACAGTCTCGATCGCCACGAAGACCTCACGATCTTTTGAGATTTGATACGATTACTACGACTACTCTACGATAAAGACAACGACTGTAATGATGAATGGAGTTTGAATTTTGATTTTTATATGCCACAGGACACAGGCAAATGATGCACATTGAGGGATGATTTTTATTAACGACAGTTGTAATGCGCCGTATTGGTTTAATCGGTTGTAAGCTTAGATGTTGATAGACTGATCGGGAGAAAGATGAGATGCAACAGATTTAAATAAAAGGTGATGTCTACCTTGTGTCCATTATTAGGTAGACGGTTTTTGTTTTTTAATATGAGAAAAATTTTATAACACCAGGCGCATGTGCTATATGATATGCCCAGAATTGTTCTTTGTCTGGAGCACAATAATGTACATTTCAGCAGTTTTCCTTCAATAAACACTTGTTTGCGTGGACAAAGCAGAGTTGACATGTTGTTGTGTCGTAAAGAATTGAAAGAAAAGTTGATGTTTATGAAATGATATCTAACTCACAGAAACCCTGATGTTTGTGGGACATACTCGGCGGGGGTCATTTACATACCTTAACACCATTACACACATAAAACGATTCAGAATGTGAAAATATTGTAAAAATATGCCTTCGGAGTTCTTGCAATTCCTGGCTGCCCACCCCCCCCCATCCATCTTTGAAACAATGCAACGTATCTGTGACAAAAAACTAGTTTTATTTGATTGCACGAAAAATACCCCCCTTTCAAATGATTATTGCATAAAGAGTATTATTCCATTAATAACTTGGTTTTTGTAACATTGAAAATACATATAAATTATATTTCTTTATTATCTATTATCTAAGATACCGTATAATAATAATCAACAACGTAAACTCCCATGCTCAGGATATGCTATTTGCATCAGTATTTTAACCTGCAAGGCGTAAGAATATGAAACATAATTTATCTAAAGATTCACACCAATACATATAGATGTAGCTGAGAAAAAAATCATTTCCGAATTCACCCTTAAAATGAAAGGTGATTCTGCCTGCGACGGGTGTAGAAAATAATAGATATAAAACAACATGTAAGTAGCCATTTCGTTACCAACATTTTGAAATTACTCAACTCAGTTCTCAAATCCATGAAAGACGAGCGCATAACTCTGAGGTAAACTTATTCTCTCAGATAAGGAGATCCTGATTCCCCCAATATTTGTAACAATACGAGGCAACATGACTGTATGCTTTACCATTTTGTGGGTGGTTATTTTAAACACAAAATATATACTGTGAAATTCAATACTGTAGTGCAACTTGCAATTCTCTGGAGGTTACTAGCATGCATATAACACAAAATGACAACAAGCACCTAGCTTAGGGATTCTTTTAACTCCTAACACCCTTTGTACCTCATATTTTTTCTCAAATTATTTGTTGTGATCACATGCATTGGGTTATTCTACTTATTGGGGGGGGGGGGGGGGGGTGGAACAACAATATTAATATATTGTTTTTCATTATTGAAAAATTATATTAAAAATTTTTCTTTCATACCATTGTCATTCTGTTTAGGTAACTTATTATCCGAAACCAAACTTTTCTTATAACAAACTTCATAATGCTTTTAGCAGCTCTACCCGAACAGAAAAATATTATACAATGCTTTTGCGCAGCGCTTACAGTATGAAATATTCACAGCTCGTGATATTCTCTTGATTTTTTCTACTTTTATTTGCAAAAACATCAGAAGCAAAGTCATGTTTTTCTCCTGAGATATATTTCTACCTTTACATGTCCTCAAATCATTTGTAATGATTGTATTTTGTACATAATAATAATTTCAATCTTGAAGTGTGACCCTGGATATTGATTATCAAAATGTGTACTTGAAAATTGTATTGCATAAAGGATATATACAACCTTTATACTTTCAACATCCTCTTGATCTAAAAGTGCTTTGTAACCAAAAACATTCCTTTTATAAGTTATTAACAGTACAGTTTCAACAAATCCTTGTTGAATATAAAAGGCCTACAGTTTAGGTGATTGATATGATGAAATGTTCAGTGAACATGAACACGGTATAAAAATAAACTTTATATTTTTGGTAATAATTCCGCATATCTTTGGATTGAACAGAACGTTTTCTGTTCTCTACCATGTTTATATCATGTGATACTACAAAGGTATGAATACCATTTATAATGGGCTTTCGTCGGCAGCAGGGAAAATCGTCAAAAGAAAAGACATTTTATAAATGTTTTTCAGAAGTTTTGTGTCAGTACTTATTTTGCCTCTCTCGAACGGTTTAGGTTGTACTATTTTTATAACCTTTGATAGTTTGCACTCTTCATAAAATGCTTAAATATGAGGTTATTATTGTTGTTGTCTTCTTAATGACTGATGAAACTGTCGTTCAAGCGGTGCTCATTATCCGTCATTAACCGTGAATATGGCATAAACATGTATGGCATGTATGGAAATAGTTTTCTCCATTCAATTTGGGTCTTTCTATGCACATAATAAATTATACAAAAGTAAACAATAATTTTGAATATCAAACATAGTGGAATTTAACCCATTGTGTGAATTTATCAATTTACAGAACTCGAAAAATATCAATATCTCGAATATGATAAGTTTAGTAAGGATGAACATTTCATGATCGTAAGTATTAAGGTTTTCTTAAAATTTCGCCCTTAAGCCTTCGCTAACTTAACTTCACTGACAGCGTGGCTTAACTGTATATCCCTCAAGCAAAAGGTACAGAAGTTGCGCGAGAGGATTATGAGTGTTTTGTTTTGACGGGTGTAAATGCTCTGTGTGTGTAAAGGTAGTGGAAAACGATAGAATATTAATGTTTAACGAGGCCGAGTACAGAACGAGTACATGTACGCACGCTTTCGCGCAGCGTTTCATTTGTATTGTGACGTCATCTTTTTGCTTGTTTGACGCCATGGCGAGATAGTTTTATCTGCAGATATTCAGCGAAATTTGTTGAAAATTGCTGGTTTAATGCGTAAAATTAATGTTATATTGTGGAATAAAAATAACTGTCTCGAAGTATATGCAATATTTGGGCTCGGGTCGAAAAAGTGAAGAGGGTTCAGCAGGCCAAACCCTCTGTCACGTTTTCTTAACCCGCCTAAATATAGCTTAATTCATATATTTCAACACAGTAACCATGTATTTTATATTAATGACCCTTAATATGTGATTTTATATATTTTTTTATTACTTTAATATGTCTGAAGGCTTTAATAATACTATAAAGATCACCTTTTCCGCCTTTGTCAAATAAAAAATAGCCATTATCTGACAAATCTGGGAAATTGGGCATACAAAAATCAACTTTGATAAGACCCCTGGAACAAACCAAGAGGTAAAAGGTTTTTTTTATTTGACCATTTGATGCCTTTTAGCAATAACTTTAATATGTAGAACAGAAAAAGAAATCCTTAGGGCAGAAGTTTAAAAAAATGTACAAAATTGATACATTTCAAGCAAAATCCCATAGGGTCCTATGTTAAAGATTAACAAACTTTGAGATGACCCCCTAAACAAACGGTGTGGTAAATGTCTTATTTTTTAATCTTAAAATAATAATTATATCAGTAGAAATTCAGGTAAAAAATTTCATTAAAAAATCTAGGGCACAACTAATTAGACCCGGCCTCGTTAAGTTGGTCTTATTTTCGTTTTATGAAATATAGGAAACGACAACATGGCCTGTTTTATCTAGTATAGTGTATCCGCGACCAAGGCAAAACAAATTCAACTTGTCATTCTCCATATGTATTCCATAAATATCAAAAGGAAACATTTTTGGGCGTTGATTTTAATCAACTCTCCTATGCAGTTACTCTGGAAACCGAAAGTGAAAAAGTGTTTGTACCTAAGCACAAATCAACACCGCTGACAAGACTAAGTTCTTAAAAATAATAGAAAAAAATTCGATGAAATGTATGCTGAAGCATTGTTTTTCAAGGAAACTTATCTATAAACATTTTAAAATAGTCAAATTTTGTATACTTCAAACAATTTAGATATTTTTGTAGTCTGTATTCCTACGCTAGATTTAATATAGTCTCGTTTAACCAGACACTCGGCTGTCTCCGTAAATCTGCGACAATCAGAGAGGGGGCTCTCTTGCTTGTCGGATATTAACGGAGACAGTCGAACGTCTAGTTAAATGAGACTAGAGTTCGATATCAATAGTTCTTGGATCCATTAAATTTTTAGAATTGTTTCGATAACTTATACATACTAGTTGCTGTAATCTATCTTTAAATATTACACAACATGATTCATACGGGGTTTCTCGAAATTCTTGTCGGAAAAGTTAAAAAATTCATATTATAAAAAAGTGCGTCATTCAAATACAAACTAGAAGGTATTTGCCATGCAAGATTAATTGATTTTAAAATAAATGATAAACGATAAAATAACTCCCGTCAGTACTTCAGTACTTTGATTTACAATGTCAGTATATGTTAAGCAAAACACTTTTTAAAATTTAGTATCAAAAATGAAGATGTAGTCCTCTATTTTTAGATTTATCTCCTATATGTATCTTTTTCAGATTTTTCATTCACTTTGTTTCCACAACTTAGAAAACAATGGGTGACAAAAAGTCTATTTTGAAAGATTTGAGAAGACGTGCATCAGCATTGCATGCATATAGTGACAATAATGAGCTTTACTCTATCGTTGGATCCCTCATACAGAGAGATTTGACGACATCGAAATGTCGTGAGCTTATATCAACTTTTGAAGAGAAGCATTTGTTCTACTTTGCATTATTTAAACCGCAAATAGAAAATCCAAAAAAAAGTTGGATTGAAAATGCCAAAAGAGATATAACGAATATCAGGAAAAATACGGCCGCGCCATCATTGCGTGAATGTTATGCAATAAGCGAGGTTATCTCCAGAAACGTCGTATTAATGTGTGAATATGAAGAGGATGGATTTAGGGGAATAGAAATTGAACCTGTGGTCAGTGAGAAGGAAAATAAAAACGACACACCACTGATATTGTTCTTAAGATTTGATGAAGAAAATGTCCACTTCATACGGTGTGATGAAAACATCAATCGTTTTATAGACTGTGGTTTAACAATTACAAATGGAAAACATTTAAAATGTCTAGACAAAAGATTCCGCAACAACTTTGACACATTAAGACATTTTCTACTTGACAGTGAATTTCACTTTTTTTCATGCTATAGCTTTCTAGATGCTTTTCCAGTAGAAATGACCAATATGTTTGAACTTTTTGCTCAGATTATTTATGGAACTCAAACAAATGAGAAGGGTGTGAAAGATTTGATAAAAGCACATGTGGAAGCTGATGATTATATACAGGTTTACATGCAACTTGTAAATGTTCAAGAAAATGTTTCAAAGAATATTCAGAAGAACGAGAAGAAAGCAGTTAAGCTTGAAGCTCAGTTAACCGAAGAATCATGCAGAAAACGAATGATTGATTGGAAATCAGCAGAAAAAGTACATTTATTTGCACTAGCAAGCCTTTTTAATGCTGAAATTTATGTTGTTTCTCCTGAAGATGTTTCAGGAAGGGAGGTGTCGGATTTGTATCTTCCAATATGCGGTAGTTACTTGTACACATTTGAATCTCCTTTGGTGTTCAAAATAAAGAAAGGAAGTACATCGTTTGAAGTAAACTTCGAAAAACAATGCCAATGCTGCCGGAAAACTCCAGAAATAATTGGAGAGTTCCCAATTGCCAACAACGCAATAGATCTTGAAAGAATTCGATCGCTGGGTAAGTGGGAGTGGCAATTATTATAATTATATAATTAAAATTAACAAATGAAAAAAACTGAGTATATGTAAAGCTGAAATGTTATACAGTTTATTTTAAATTGAAAATTCTGAATATTTTGTTTACATGTAATTTATTGACCAAGAAGTAATCATATATTTTCAGTATCAGGGATGTCTGATACGATGTTACATTACTAAATGTGAATCATTTTCACTTAATAGACATAGATATAATTTAACAATACATCACATAAAAGTATGAGAGTATACAATACATCAATTATTCCTTTATTTATTTATATATAAGTAAAATGTTCAACTAAAAGCTTTTGCCAACATATAATACTATAAAGGTTATATGTGTATTAAGAAATATCAACCTTTGATAAGGTATCCGATCCATTATATCACCGGAGTCAATGAATCTGGATGCATAACAGATGTGTATGGGCGTTAATACTCTGTATACTCGGACACAATTTTCATGTTAACGTATCAATATGTAAGAGAGGAATGTGTCTTAATGGATGACCTTTTCCCTTTCTCGAAGAGTTGCCTCCCATTGCTTTTAATCTACAAATTTTTCGAAAAATAATTGTATTCAGTGTAAAATTTATTTTCAATAGTTTTTATATTTCTAATAATTAAGTACAGCTTTCCACCAAAGCATTTATTGATATTCTTTGTATTTACTTTTCTATTTTAAAGAATATTCTTGTCCCCATAAACCTTTATGCAATGTTCATTAATAGATTACTGCTTTTTAACAATATTTTTGAAAATTTCTCTCGGTAAATCTTTTTCTACTTTAAAATGCTTTGAATTAATACCAGAGTATTTAATTTATGATTGATATTCAAGGTTAGACAAAATAGGTTCTAATATAGGTCGGATTCCTTAAAGACGATAAAACAGTAAATAAGAGATATGTTTTTCGTTTTAGATTTAATACCTTGCTGTCCGCCAAAAAGTCGCCATGGGCTTCACGAACATTACAAGCACATACTAGAAAACAACAAATTACCCGATCAGAGAGATATTACACCATGGCCTGGAGGTCTACCTAACGACATCAAACATATCAATGATATTTTAGCAGAAGAAGGGAGGCAATTGGAACATTTGCTTGGCGGAAAAGGAACATTAGCACAATGCATAAGCAAAGAAGTCTTTGGAGATGAGGATGTAGAATTACCCATTAGGTGTGCATTGATATTAATGCAATTCAAAATTTGATGCAATTTATGAATTTTATAAACTGTAGCGATTCATTATTACAAAATACAACTTATATGCCAGCCTTGATATTTAACTTCTTTGCAGCTTTACTGAAAACAATCTCGAACGATCTCTTCAAATAGTAGCCGACTGGACGGGATTTCCAATATACATATTTCAAAACTGCAAAGAAAATTGCAGTTGGGAGTTGAAAACTCCAATTACCTGTGTCAAAGCCACAAATTGTCGATATTTCATTACATTATTTCTCCAGAAGGAAAATGGAAGTCAATATGTTGATAGGATCATTTCAAAGACTGGATGTAATTGTATGCTGGCTCCTCCATATGTTGCCAAAAAGGTCGATGGTAAAGAATGATGTTTACGCAGAAATTACATGTATAATAGAATGTCTCATAGATAAATAGATAGATTGATAGATAGATGAGGTAACTAGATTAGACAGGTAGACAGACATACATACGAATCAATAGCAAGATAGATAGCAATATTCTTATTGCTCTTAGTTCGCCCTTAATGCTGTGATATTGACATTAATATACATAAATCATCGTTTTAACCCCCCCCCCCCGAAAAAAGTAAAATGTTTAAATATACAAAATATACAGATATACAATAAACAAAATCTGAGCTTTCATATGGTGAAATATGTAAAATCTTAAAGAGACATGGTCACGATTTTGGTCAAATTCTATTTTTCTGTTTTTATTATTTACAATGGTTAAGAATTACATTTCTAATGATCAAATAAAATTTGAGTCATCAATAGAGTTATTAGCAAGATATAGGGCTCAAAATTCTTTGACATGTAAACAAGATTCGTACCCTGTGTTAATGTTTACATAGGTTCAATATACATTAAAAAAATCTTTTTCCAGCTTATTTTTCTATCTTTTTATTCATTTTAAGCACAGATAAACAGTCCCTAACACTTTACCAATTCATTTTAGGTCTAAATGTTCAATTTTAACTTCATCGTTCAAAATGAAAAAAAATTCTGTGTTTACAAACCAAAGAATTGTAAGCTCTGTAAATCGCTTATAGATCAACAAATGACACTCGAATTTCGGTCGCCTATTAAAAATGCATTACAAATATTAAAATCAAAAATATTTTTTGGACCAAAATCGTGATCATGCCCCTTTAACACAATCAAGAATATTATTAGACGATATACGGTAAGATATCTTTCATGGGTAACAGTTGATTTACTGTATATCTTTTGAAAATATTTTAATTACAATGCTGTACAGTTTTATAATTGTTTAAATGAAATAAATTAATGTTTGTATATAAGTGTGTGTATGTGTGCAGGCACGTAGCATCAGGGGTGCCAGGGAGGCCTAGCCCACCAATTTTTTGCACAACAAAGACATTTCTTAAATTTACATACAAAAATTTGAAATAACATGGAGGTGTCTCGCCCTTCCCAACTTTTATGTTAACTATGAAAAAATAGAATTGAAAACAAGAAAATAAACACAGTGCTTTCCTTCCCCCTAACCCCCCTACCCCACGGATTAGGATTTTCAGAATTTTGGAAAGTAACCTTTTTCCTTTCTTTAAAATTTTTTTTAATATGTTTTTTGCTTGTCAATATTTTTTGGACGAGTTTGCCCCCGCCCTCACTTTCAAAAACGATGCTACGTGCCTGGTCTGTGTGTGTGTGTGTTTGTGTGTGTGTGGGGGGGGGGGTGTCCTTAGATATAGTTGATTATGGGGTAGAAATTGTTTTACTTAGTAAAATCTCAGTTTTCAGTTATTATGCAGTTTCAGAAAATCAAGATATTGGCAAAGAAAAGCGACACAGACCACTTATCACGTTTTTCCCGACGAACCCACGGGACAAATGCTTTAGTGATGATG
>VIAA01000206.1:0-55583 GCA_015776775.1 Magallana hongkongensis
CCATACATGTTCCTCTTTTTTGGTAATATGGTAAATTTAATGTAATAATGAAATTAATAATATATCATATGTAATATGAAAATATTCAAAAATAATACAGTTTATACTCACTTATGTCATTAAAAAGATTTAAGAACAACGTTTTAAATAAATCGAAACTAAACAGCTTTTTTGCTTTATCAAATCAAGAATGTAAGACTCAACTTTTCAAAGGATACGATTTATCCATTTATATTATCTATTAAAATGATGTTTATCAACATTAATTTAGTTACTTTTACTTACTCTTTTTAAAATAAATAGATTATTTAAAAAGAATTGAAAAGTAAATTTTGGTTGTATTTCTTAGTTGATTCACAATATCGTCGCTAGATGGCGCCATTAGATGGTTTGTTTCAATTAAGCGACTCTTTGTCGATTTATATTTACATTTTAAGGTGTTTTGTGTCATGTAAACCTAAAGATCAAAGTTCCTTCCTATTTATGATACATTGACCATTGGCTCATAGCCTTTAACTTGCGTGCTCACCAACAAAACGTTTCTTAGCACAGTCTCCGTTTATTAAAGAATCAATATGTATCAAATGACGTACACCAGGTGCACAGCATCAAACAAATACAATGTGTGGAATTTAATACACCTAATCAATACATTTGCTCGACAAAAAGAGACAGAAGCACGGTGCATTTTAGATTGGATCTATGAACAATGTATTGTAACTTGAATGATATGTCAGCATTGAGTATAAAACTCCATGAAAAAAAAAAATGTTTTGGAATTGAATACACCTAATCAATACATTTGTTCGATAAAAAGAGACAGAAGGTGCATTTAAGATTGAATCTATGAATAAAGTATTGTTACTTGAATGCCATGTCAGCATTGAGTGTCATATTTAACAAAGAGCTTAACACACTCTGTGTATTATATTTTTCAGGACCTTGTTTAAAACAATTTCAATTTGTAAAGGTAATCGATTAAAATGGACCCGTCTATACTATGTTAAGAGTTTCCGCTGTTATTGTTGATTCGAAATTCAATTTACTGAAAACGAGATGAAGAACTTCATTATCTTTCTGTTTTTCTTTCATTGCTTTTTGATCAAACAATTTACAAATTTTACAGAATTTTACAAACTGACACGTTAAATAGAAATATGGATACAAATTTAATCAGGTGTCATGTGAATTATGACAGGCCGGGCATATACATGTTCTAATAAAGAAGTAAGGGATAAATGAACTTTGGAGGAGGGGGTTACAATACAAAAGTCAATAAAAAAAAAATTTGTATCATGCATTTGCTCTATTCATCATAAAAATTTACTCAGTTTACAGTTTTAAACAAGAATTTTACATTAAAGATATCATCATACATGTTCCTCTTTTTGGTAATATGGTAATGTAATGGAAATTGATAATATATCAAATGTAATTGGACAGTGATGTCACAAAAACGATTTAAGAACAACGTTGTAAATAAGTCGAAACCAAACAGCTTTTTTGCTTTGTTAAATCAAGAATGTAAGACTCAACTTTTCAAAGGAGACGATTTGTCTATTTATATTATCTATTAAAATGATGTGTATTAACATTAATTTAGTTACTGTTACCTACTCTTTTAAAAATAAATAGATTATTTAAAAAGAATTGAAAAGTTCGAGTTTTGAGATTAAATTGCCGTTAAAAACTTCCATGTTTGAGAAGAATTTCCTGATGTGTATGTATAATATTTACCTATGGTGTATAAGCAAGTCTTTAAGTAATAGATACCGAGTTTAGATATATCATTTCTTGTTAATCTGAAGGGGTGAAACGCAATTGAAAACTCTACACTGTCTGTACCTAAGAACATAAAGAGGGAATGTTTTTGAGTTGGAATTTCCTAGAGTTTGCATCAGTCATTTTCACAAACCTGTAACAAACGTCAGTTTTTAACTAAGCATAAAATATTATTTAACGTTTGGTTTTATGTGTGAATCTTAGGGATTTCATGTAATCAACACACTTTTCCGTTTTTGTTGAAAAAGAAACTATCAGCAAGGAACAAAAATGGAAATCAACTTGGTTGGTCACTTGATCAACTCTTCAAAAACCTTGAATGGCTAATCAGAATATTGACTTCTGTTTGTGAAGAGAATTGTTAATATTACATTGATTAAAATATAATTCTAAGAAAAAAACTAATGATATAAGTATGTCTCTTTTAAAAATGTTTTCCAACCATAGCTTTAGTTTCTTCATACCCTGTTAACTCAAACATCAAGATTACAAAACAATATCATAGACATAATCACTCAATGCTTATTTCCGTATTTTGTTTAATTTGGTCGTTCCTTTTTCTTCTTCCTCCGTATAATTTTATCTATAATTGACGGAAGTAACTGCAATAGAGTTCCCTTTTCGTGCATCAAATTTATTAACTTCAGTGTATGACGGAAATGTTTTGATATGTATGTTATAAGTTTTTTATTGTGTGTAAGCAGGTCTTGATGCAACAGAAACCCAGTGTGAACGTCATTTCTGTTTAATCTTACGAAGCGGAAACGCAATTGAAAACGATACACCAAATGTTCTGAGGAACATAATCAGGAGGGATATTTGTTTTTGAGTTGACATTTCCTAGAAGTTGTATCAGTCATTTTGACCAACCTGCAACACACGTAAGTTTTTAACTGAGCAAAAAATATTACTCACATTCGGCTTGTGATTCGTACGTATTTCATGTTACAAACACACTGTTTTGTTTTTATTGATGAAACTACAAGCAGGATAAATTAAATCGAAATGAACTTGCTGGTCACTTGATCAAATTAAACATTGATATACTCTAAATATAAATTTAACTTAATCGTTTTTATCATATCGTTTTGGTGAAATTTATTTGGAATCAAAATAAACATATCATCAATTGAACTTCACTTTTTTATGCTTGTATTATTATTTGGTTTTTTTTTCTATGTCTAAGCTAAATTTCGGGGTAATATTAAGTGTTTGAACAGGTACATGTGGTATGTTGTTACCATAAAAATCAAACTAATAACATTGTATAGAAACTAGCTCTAATTCAATTGGCACAAAATATGTGTATAAACGTATGAATCCGTCAATATCGTAAGAGCTCACTTTGAGAGAGCTGTGTAATTTTGTTACTGTTAACGAATCACTGCCATTGTTAGAAAAAGTAACGATGTTTCCATTTCATTAAAAAGGTAAAACTCTAATGTCTTTAAAAATGTCTTACCATTACGATGATTCTTTATTGTGCAAAACACACGATTACCACGGAAAGTCAAAGTTATAAATCATAAGAATAACCATGCATGTATAAATGCAATTAAACAATCAATATTACCACTTGTTATCTATTCAACACGAAACGTTATATATATATATATATATATATATATATATATATATATATATATATATATATATATATATATATATATATATATATATATATATGATTAAACAATCACACAAACACGTCATCATATAAACTGTACATATCATTTCTGTATTTGCCAAGACCTACATGTATAACGCTCTTATATCGATATACAAGGAAGCTGGGCCTTAATATAACAAACCACGATAAATGAATACGAAAACCAGATTTGTTGAAAGGTGGGTGTACACGCTATTTAAATTGCAGTAAAAACAACCTCATATGCTTATACATTTTGTAAAATGTGTAGAAAGAGTATGTGATAATCTGAAAAATCTGAGAAAGTGAAGACAATTACAGTCTTTTTCTTATACCAGCAAAATTCATTATGTTCACTTTTTTTACTATTCTTTTCACATGTACACATATGCCATTTATTTAACTTATTAAAGTATCTGCATATCGGCTCATGTTTGTTTCTATTTTCTTTTCTTTTTAAAGATAAATCATAATTTTATTACAATTCAAACTTTCTCATGTTCGACAAATTTAAACCTTCCTCCTCTTTACTTTATTTTTATCCATCGGTTTTCAAAAAACCACCTAAAACTTTTTAACACTTTGAATGCTTAAGTAAAAATTTTAATTCCGTTTTAGACCTAAAATGAATATTATGAGCTGTATGAACTATTTCTATATGATTATAACGAAATGAATATTATGAGCTGTATGAGCTATTTTTATATGATTATAACAAAATGGAAGATATATAAATTATCTTAAAAAAGTTTTTACTTAAACAATGTAAACAAAAACATGACGTGAGTCTTGCTTACATGAGAACGAATTTTCATCTCTGTATTTGCCTATAGCTCTACAAATGACTTTCAAATAAAATTGGTTGATCATTAGAAATGCATTTTTTAAGCAATGTTAACAATAAGAACAGAAAAATAAAATTTGAATAAAACCGTGACAATGTCCCTTTCATTAATAAGATGCAACATTATATCCTCATTCAAACCTAGAGTGTACATTAAAATCAGTCGCAAAACCGAATGCACGGATCTAAATATAAAGTCCTGGGGATGAAGTGTTCCGATTGATATTTGTTGCTTATGTTGAGAAGGGGTGGGAGAGGCAACAACTTTTTCGTTGACTATGCGATGTTAGTGAATACAATGAGTTTGTACGTATGATTGTCCGAGCACCCTCTCCCGATCCCCATCTAGAACAGTACATGATCTACCTCGTAAATTTGCTCTATTGTCTAATTTCAAATACGTATGGTTATCCATGCATTTATGGCTGTGTATTATATAAATATTCTAACAATTTGTTGTTAATACGTTCCCTTATTTAAACTTAATTTTTACGTTTATTTGCATTTTGTTTGCCAATGTTCTTGTTGCATTATGTTAAAATTATTTTTCTTTTATATTTCCAATTTTAATAGATTATCTTTTAATCGCAATTATTTCTTTGTCTAAAAGATATTTATAGTATTCAATCGAATATCAATGTTCGTAACTTTTTGAAAAAAAAAATTAAAGTAAAAAAGATGGGTCCTCCCTAAAGAAAATTCAAATCCATGATCACAATTATTGAATTCCGACCTTTAAATAAACGACCAAATACAATATGCAAACTCTGTGAAAATATATTTTGAAATGAAAAGAACGTTAGCATTATGTTCGATTAGTAAATAAGGACATACAACTCAGTTAAAGGTGAAGGAAAAATAGGATCCTAGACTTTTAAGTTAAATCATCTACAAAGTATTTTTTTAAGGTAAGAAATTAGTCATATCAATAGAATTTACACAAATACTATATTCAAAAGAGAATAACTTATGTGTGTTCTTCAATTTCAAATAAAATGAATAAAAGTCATATAATTTAATATTTAACGTCTAATGTCTTGTATAAAAGACTTTCTCTTTTCCGGTAAGGCCGCCATTTTGAATCTGGATCAGCGCTTGACTTGGAGCGGCAAAATAACTTAGCAACGTAAAACGCAGTAAAGGTTGCTGCCATTTTGTATTGCAAACTGGGTTTGAAGGCGGCAGCTCCAAGATTTTGTAAAATATAAATAACTAAGCATAACTTAGTTTTAAAATAAATAAAAAGTTCGGGTTATTTTTACACGAAAGTCAAATTACTGTAAATGTCTCCTTCAGTCATTTTGTACATACAATTATTTTAGAACTGTCGTTGTCAGATTTCTATTGCGTGCCAATGGTAAATATATTCGTATTTCAACTCAAACATCAGTGAAACTTGGTCAGAAGGTAGTCGCAAAAACTTGTAAAAGAACATATATCATTTGATTTCTTATAACATTAACCGTAAGTGTACGTGCACTTAAAAGGGGATGTTCAAGTTTTTAATCTCAGAGTTCATGGCATTTGACATTCTTTTGATGTTACTTTCTTTAATTATTTGTTGGGGTTTCTTCGATTTTTATACCAATTTTCACACTAATTCGTCATTTAAAAAGGGAAATATTTGAATTGTCTCAATAATTTCCGAACAACCCTCGTATGTATCTACACGCCCTGAATGATTGGTCGAAATCAGCGGCTGAAACTGTTAAGAAACTGATAATGGGGTTATGTATTCTTTTTCTGCAATGTCGCTACCTTCATATCCCGAATGAATCACTAAAGAAAGCATTTTATTGTTTAAATAAACATACACACACCCTCAATCACACAAACACATATTTTTTGCTTTCTGGTATGTGTTGATGAACATCCCAAATGAATGATCACAATAAATTTGAATTGAAAATTAAAATCCTATGAATGCCTTAATCACAGTCTTCTGTTTACAGACCAGTTTGATTTTGTATCAAAATCATGGGAGGATATCTATACTCCATTTTTCAATGCTATTAAAAAACACTTGACTTCATGAGGACCAATTTTGGTGATCTGCTAGTGTTTTTTTAGGTTCATACATCATATTTCTTTAATCATTATGATTATTGATTTGTCAAGGTAAATGGATATATCCAGAAAAGCAACCAAAATTGAGCCATCATGAATACAAATGATTCCATTTTATACTAGAATATGACTGAACAATAATAAAACATCAATACTAATCATTTTTGCAATTTTATATAGCAGTCTCATGATATTTTCACATATTCAACAATGACATAAATTCAACAATGACATAGGTACACTAGGGTTTCTGCTAATCAGTCTAAGTCAAGCATTACACTTCACAACGCACATTAGTGATGCAAAAAGTTCAAAATATTTGCTGATGGTATAGACATAACATATATTGCATGCAAAGATATTAGTCCACAGAACTATTCATAATCATTTTAATCTCGTACAATATGTCACTTCCAAAAGTCTTAAAATAAATATCAGCTAAGTTTGTCTTGTATGCCAAGGTGATGCTCATTTGAAAATAATTTTTCATCTGTTGAACATGCATATTTCCTTTTGGACTTTTTTTAATTCAAAAAACGACCTTGTTCTCTCAGCACGGGGTCTGCTTCTTTGGTTTGGTTTCTTAGCTAATGTCTTTGTTTTTGGTATTGTAAATATTGAATCAAATATTGAAGACTCTAATTCTTCAGAGATGTTCACTTTCCTGGTTGTTAAACACTTATTAAATAGAACTTGCTTTCCCTTGTAGATTTTACTTCCAATGTTGATTCACGTAATCGAAATTTGGAAAATTGGGTGGTCAACCTGAAATTTCCATAACCATACAAAGATCTCCTCAAGTTCTGCATCTGACTGTTTGTAAATTTCTCAAGGCATTCATTAAGGGCTGGTAGTTTTTTCGCTTTCCAATCGGATTCAATTTTCATCCTGTTGTTTATTGATTCTGTGTTGTTATTTGTCCAGAGCTCATGTATAATTCCATCGTTGATAGGCCTAATGACCTGGTTGATGAGGTTGTCATGTAAGTGTTTGTCAAAGTAAGTTGGATATTTTTGGAAATATGGTTTCAACTTATAGAAGGTAGTTTCAGGAGACGTCAAGTGATCGCAGTTTTTAACAACGCCTTGTGGTCAAAAAATTTCTTTAACATTTTTTTTGCGATCTTCTTTTGAACACCCAATTTTGTCTTGTAAATTACGACGAATGTTATCTTTCAACTGTTTTGTGCAAATTAAAGCAAATGGGTTACTGCAGGAAACACATGGTGAATTGCTTTAGTTAAAGCGTTTTCCTCATCACTTCCAAGGATAACATAATAATAAAATGAAAGTGTTACTGAATGCATACCTCTTTTGAAAAATGATAATTAACAAATCAATCTAACGAGAGAGAGAGAGAGAGAGAGAGAGAGAGAGAGAGAAAGAGAGAGAGAGAGATGTCTCTAGAGCGTGAATGCATATAATGTTAAAGTATCAGCATGTAATGTTGAGGTATCATCATATATTGGAGATTATCCACATAAGGCGATTGAGGCATTCTATAACATTCCATGAAACATTTATCAAAATTTATAATATGCATGCCTCTTTCAAAAAATGATAATCAACAAATTAAGAGAGAGAGAGAGAGAGAGAGAGAGAGAGAGAGAAAACGATCGCCCAATATCATATCGTGTGGAAGAATCTGGTAGTATTGATTGTCGTTTGCTGTAATCATCGCGCGCAGTTCTCCGGACGCTGTCGTCTGCTGATACTCTGGAAACCTATTGGTGCCGTTTTAGTTTAGCGGAAAAGATCGCTTGTAGTACAGACCGGGATATTTACGGCGGGCGGAATTCCATACACATCCAACTCTCGTTGTAAGCCTTTGTGAATTATCGTGCTTTAAAAGGTTAGTGTTATTTTTTTTATTTTCAAATTATTATTTTCTGTTAAATATATATAATTTATAGAACAATTGTTGTAGGTTTGCTATATCTACATATCACTGATTTGTTTTGTCGGGATAAAGCATGCAAATAAACGCCTTAAAAACAACCAATTATTTGACAAATCCTTAAAAAAACATTACGTCTATTTCCTTCTTGACATCATCATCATCATCATCATCATCATCATCATCATCGTCAGCATTATCATCACCATAATCGGCATCATCTACAACGAAATCTATTTTTGTAAATAACTGTACAATCAATAGAAATGATCGAAACACATATATTTAAAAAACACTCCACAGCGTATCGAACGCATTAATAATGCATATGTTGAAAACATTTTTATAATCCGCGCGATACATTTTAGATTATTAAGAGAACAGTAGTAAAACGTCGATATGTTTTGACTTCGTCAAGGTAATTTTAAAGAGGTGTTCTTTGCATACCGTTCCTTATTGGAGACGATTCCTGTTATTTATGTGAATTTTTATTAGCGGTGAAACCGGGGGGGGGGGGGGGGGGGGGGGGGGAGGGGGGGCTATAGTTTTTATCGCGGTTTGGCAATTTTTCTGCTCGTCTTTTCAAGAATATTTTCGTTATAGTTTGGCGAAATGATTTTAAACTTCCTTTGTAGTTTAATTATGAATCTATACAGATAGTCGTTACTTTTAATCAATAGGTATTTGTGTATCTAATTTTAAAATGGGACTTATTTACAATCGGGTTCAGATTTATATTCATGTATTTCAATCTCAAAACGACTTTACAATGGTATAAAAAGATTATAAAATATATTAATTTTTAAGATTTTCTAATTAAAAAACAACGACATACATGAAATTACAAGTATAAAAAGAGGTAGTGCAAGGCACAATCATGAAGGTGAAAAAAGAGGCCGGGGATTCGATTTACCCAAATGGACCTAAATAAAACCAAATTCAAATGGATCCAGGGGTGATAAAGAAATATATTTTAAACGACTAGCTCCTTTTAATTGATAAATTGATAATCAGGTTTGTCCTTTAAAATTAACCGAATTTTATCCTCGCCTATTTAGATTTAGCACATCAAATAAGAGAGAGAGAGAGAGAGAGAGAGAGAGAGAGAGAGAGAGAGAGAGAGAGAGAGAGAGAGAGCGAGAGAGAGAGAGAGAGAGATTGCAGCTAAAAATTAGCATTATCTGACAAGTGAATGATTTTTCCGTTTGTTGTTAAATAATACGTGTTATTTGTCCTAATCTTTAATTTTGTCTTTGTGTTTCAATCCTTTGTTAGATAATAAGTCAAAGGTTAAACCCGTTGCATGTTCTAAGGGCGCGACAACGCTAATGATAGTAGGGGCACGACAACGCTAATTATTGTAATAAGCGGCTAGAAGGGAGCTTAAGCCATGGTATATATTCTAGATCTGTCTTTTTTATTGTCATTAAATCCGTGATTTTTTTCTCATATGACTTTGTCATTGTTATGTTATAAATTTTGAATTAACTGGGTGTAACTAGTTGTCATGTCGTAAATTTTGTTTTTACACCCACCCAGCGAATACAAAAGGTACAACATGACAATGTCACATTTTGTCTTCCTTGCAATCTTTTTGTTTTATTAAAACACAGGATTTTTAATAATGTCGATGCAAATAGCATCTGTTCATTTTTTTTCATTATTTGACGAACAAATATAATATATAGTTAGATCGAATTTAGATCGTAAAAGTTAAAAACATGTCCTGCTGGAATTTTCGAAAGATTTATTCATTATGCCTTTATTTAAAACGTAAAAAAAATCAACAGTGAGAATCCAATCGATGAGTCGACAGTAAGAGGGATAATTTATACTGCATGTTGGGAAAGCAATGGAAATCGATCGCCGTGCGCGCCTGCATATGTATGTCATTCAGCAGAAATGAATAGGAAAAAAAAAGGAAATTAGGTCGAAAAAAACACAAAGCGCACAATCTGAAAATACAATGACATCAACTGATTGAATTATTAATGTCCGGGGAAAACGAGCAAGCTCAGATTTCTTCAGCTGAGACGCTTGCAGTTCGGAATAATAAAAAGCAGTTCCGCTTTGTGATGAAATCGTCGTGCATTGCTCACCGCTACAAAAGGGTGTCTTATTTACTTAGGTGTTAATATAGATTTCACATTTCTGAACTAAGGTGAGTTGGATTTCCGCATTAGCATTAGCATGCGGTGATGCTATGTTCTCAGTAAAATCAAACTATTTTTGTTTGCAGTCCTTGATTTTAAAACCTTTCAACTATTTCACTCAATCTGCTGTATTTTAGGTGATAAAAGGAAATATTTAGAAATCAAGAACTTAAGAAGATATGTATTTAAAAGGGAATATTTAAAAAAAAAGATCCATTACTCTTTTCAAAAAGAGATCATTATTCCTTGGGGAAATTAGTTTAAGTATCAAATTAATTGAATACAAAAATCCTCAAATGGACGATCGATTTTATTTAAGTAGCTGTGCATTACTTGCAAATCATATTGAAACCCCAGCGTTAATCATGCATGCATTTCAGATAAATTAGCTTTTACAAATAATGGTTGCTTTGGCACGGTGAACCCTTCAACTATTCAATATAGAGAGTGAATATTCTTATTGAGAATAAATTGAAAATTTTTAAAAAAAGTGTATATTTTCACATAGGCCTTGCATCGCATCATGGGCGCGCACAAACGCGTACGATTTTCTTAAATCGTTTCGTTAGTAGCCACTTTTACACATTCAAGACACTTTGGAGGTATGTTGGGGGGGGGGTGTTGTTTCATATCCATTTGAGAATGTGTTGATGAATGATCTAACATCAGTAAGAAAATAAGCATATTTTTCAGATACATAGCTCAATTCGGGGCCATAGAGCGTAGACAAGCTCATTTTTGAAATAAGTCTCATTTTGGGAGTTGATTTAAATCAACTCTCCTTTGCACTTACTCGGGCAAAGCGAAAGTGAAACAGTGTTTGGATCTAAGCACAAATCAATACCGCTGACAATACTTTGTTCTTGAAAATAATCAATAAATTCGATGCTATGTCAAGAAAACTTATTTATTAATACCATGAAAAAAATAAGATTTTAAATTGTACAAACAGTTTAGATATTTTTTAAAGTCGTATGTATTCCTACGCTAGAGTTCAATGTAGTTTCGTTCAACCAGACGCTTGGCTGTCTCCGTTAATATCCGACAAAACAGAGTCTCTCTTGCTTGTCGGAGATAAACGGAGACAGCCGAGCGTTTGGTTTAACAAGACAAGAGTTCAATCTTGCCTGGATCCATACAATTTCACAGAAATATTTCGATTACTGATACTACTTAAATTCACATATCGTTGATTTTGAATAAATGATAATCGATAAAATTAACTCCCGTCAGTACTTTGATTTAAATAGTAAACAGTGAACAAAATTAGACTGAGATCAAAGTTTAGCGCATCTAAGTTTAAAGGCTCCCAAGCTTGATTCAAAACTATATGATCAGTATACATCAACCAAAGTATAAAAGCACAAAATATAATATGAACTTAGATAATCAATTCATCATATTGACATACTGTATTAACAAGTGTGTAAATATGAGAAGAAAAGTTTTTAGTAAATCATTACGACTACCCTAAAGACTGAAACTTTTGAATATGTCAGTTTGATATTATAATAAGTAAAAAAATAAAAATAAACACGTTTTCAGAAAAACATCACCAACCAATATAGTCATGTTCTTTAAAGATGTAACTATCGACTACAACGCAGCAAGAGATTTAAGGTATCAGCTAAAGATGTATAGCTTAAATATCAGGTCGAAATAAGATATATACTAGTATATAATTTATTTTTTAAAAAATCATGTTAAATAATATACAAGAACATTGATTCGCATTAAATACGTGTAAAACAAACATTACCCGTTTATTTTTACTTAATTTACATGCATTAAGTTTTTGACATAAAATTCAAAATGCAAAAATTGTATTGTGTAGCTTAAATGTTCGTTTAAAATTAGATATATAATTTTACAAAATTTAACATTATATAAAAAGTGCCTGTTTGGGAGGGTAACAGTCGAAATTGACACCCCGAGAAAACCATTGTCAACCGACGCGAAGCGGAGGTTGACAATGGTTTTCGAGGGGTGTCAATTTCAACTGTTATCCTTCCAAACAGGCACTATTTATTTTATTTTACTGAATGTCTTAATTTTAAAGAAAACTTAACTGCTTTTACAAAGGAATAACGTGAATTCTACGGCGAACCGTACGCGCTTTATTTTCGCGCATGTAACAGTTTTTAATGTTACCCGTTGCTAAGTGCGTTGCTAACGCTGAGGGTAATAGAAGGGATTATGAAATGCGTCTAAACCAATCATATTTCAGTATTTAACATGAAAGTATAACAATCAATATTATTATACTTTCATGTTAAATACTGAAATCTGATTGGTTTAGACGCAGTTGATAATTTGTTCTATTACTCACAGTGTTAGCAACACACTTGGCAACGGGTAACACAACGAATTGTTACATGCGCGTGAATTATGCGCATACGGTTCGCCGTAGAATTCACGTCATTTCTATAAAAAAGCAATATAAAATTTCTCTAAAAATAAGACATTCAGTATAATAAAATAAATAGTGCCTGTTTGGGAGGATAACAGTTTAAATTGACACCCCTCGAAAACCATTGTCAACCTCCGCTTCGCGTTGGTTGACAGTGGTTTCCTCGGGTTGTCAATTTTAACTGTTACCCTCCCAAACAGGCACTATTTATATAATGTTACATAAAATACAAAAACGTATTGATACGCATTGAATGCATGTAAAAAAACACACCTCCCGTTGATTTTGTAGAATTTACATTGAAGTTGATCAAATAAAGTCGGTAAAAATTGTATATTTAAGCATTGAATCATTATTTTTTGAAAGATGTGCGTCTCATAACTGCAACGGTGTATGCATACAAATTGAATAACGCGCGTTAGCAACATTTACATTGAACAACTGCAATGTAAATTCTACAAAATCAACGGGATGTGTTTTTTTTTTCAGTCATGAGACTGCATCTTTCAAAAAATATCGATTCAATGCTTATATTTACGTTTTTAAACAGATATATTTTCGCAAATATGATTTGTTTTCAAAAAGTTTTACTTATTCAATAAGTAATGCGAAATTAACGGAAGAACCACTGGAACAGTCGAATTATGCTGACAAAAAAAGTGTACAGCGTTTTAAATTCTAATAACACAATTTTATTTTTCTTTCAGTAATTTAATGAATTTACTTTTGGTACACTAAAAATTTAATCAATTGAATTCATTTAACCGTCAAAATATATTTACATGAATGAAATATTAATCAGCGTAAGTATAATATCAGTTCGTGATCCGGTTTGAAGTTCAAGAAATACTGAAGGAATACTGAATGTATTCCTACGCACCAGATTTGGTGATTGGGTTTTCTGCGTTATGCGTAAATATCACTCAAATCAGCCAATGCAATTTAATAGAGGGAAAGAAAGTAAATGTAAATATTTATATGTATTTCGATAGATAATTTGATAAAGTTTGGCGTCAAATTTAAACAATGATATTGATTTTTTTTAGATGATAGACTTTATAAAATTCCCATTTCATTTGTTTTCTTCATCATTCCTAGTTGTCTTTTCAGCGAACAAATAAACAGTTGATTGATTTTGCAAATGCACAGTTGTTTTTTAAATTCCAATATCCCTCTTATCTATCGCACAGAAAATTCGCTTTCGAACAATGACAGTTGTTTCAAAATCAATATCCGGATTAATTTCTTTGAACCTCAGTGTCGGAGATAAAACCAACAGTTTTTACAGCTGAATGGCTTTCTAGTTCTATTTTCATGTTTTTGTTTTTCTCTAAATGCTAATAAATTACAGGATACCTTCAAATTATGACTTCAAAAATTGTTCATTTACAGGTGCACCATTTTTCTTTACAAATTATTTCTTTATAAAAATGCTAATACCCATGCGTTTATGAGATAACTTCCGAATTATCTCGGTGCGTTTTGAGAAACACTTACTTTAAAGGTATTCTTGACCTTTGGAAAAAATTGTGCAAACAAGTCCAAACTTCTAAATTCCTGAGAATATGGAATTCGACAAAACACTTCACTTAAAAATGACAAGAATATCTTAAATTTGGGTGAAAAAATCAACTTTTAAAAAATTATTGCCATTTTTAAGAACAAAAGTCGCTGCTTTGATTAAACTCGGGACCTGCGGGTCAGTTGTCCGAAGCCATAAGCTACACACATTCTATCGCGAAGACAACTAAATTTTGCGAAATAGCAGTTGGGATGAAATCCCCATGTTGTGACATTAATGTCTTTGAAAGTAAAATTCACGGGCATAAAGAAAAAAAGTTATAAAATTGACTTTATATTTGTATTTTTCTATTACAATGTCGTTGTTATGTATCGGTGTTGAGAGCTCTTAGAGTAAGTGCTTCCCAATATGCACAAACGGAATCCGGATGACGTTACATAAACGCGTGCGTATTAGTATTTTTATAAAGAAATAATTCTTCTAATGTGTATGGATTGATTTAAAAAAAGGAATATGGAGTGTTCAAAGTAACGTGCGTCTATTGAATTTATGTTAGAAATTGTTATTACATATTACATTGTTACACATTACACTGTTTTCATATAACCAAAAATAAAATAGGTAGACAATGTGTACAGATTGCGCTGATGATATGGCATTACTGATAATATGGCATAGCTGATTTACTTGAGAGATCCATTTTGCAAGATATCCGGTAAAACAAGGTTTACATTGATAAATATGTCGGCCTAAAGATAAACATTTTATTTAAAAGAGGATTAGCATGCTAAGCATCTAGAAAATGCAACAGAACTTTCATGTGCATGTTTTCTTTTATCACTTGTTGACCTTTTTTGACCTGTAAAAAATTGATCACGTGTCACTGTTCTCTGTTGTACTTTGCAATACACGTCCTGTTTGTCCTGCAGTCGGAGGATCTGTATTCCATAGACCTATTTAAAATGATTTATCTACACTTGTGGTTTCACAGACCAATGGATCAATGCTAAATGCAAAAGACTCAATCAGTCCCTTAAAAGATAACCCACACCCTAAAACCCGAGTTTACATGAAAACTGTAAACTGTTTTTGTCGAAAAGGGAAACTTTCACGTTGTTTGCATTTCCATTATCATTGAATGACCCAAAACACACAACGCACGCGATCTGTTTGATTGTAGTGTAATCATTTTCATTTCTGTTTGATTGACGTGTACAACATGACCAATGAGTTAGCCGCGATCCTGCTCTGCTTCATCCAATACTGCACATGTGAACATTTCGATTCCAGATTTTTATTATATGCCCCCCCCCTAATAACTTCAACATAACTATATAGAGTAACTGTATTGATTAAAGTACTCAATGTCAATTAAAGGGTCAATATTATGTCATTTGGTTTCTGATACGGACACCACTACATAAATCTGATTTTTTTTAAAAGGAAAAAAGTCAATAAATCATAGTAATATCAGGAGTAAATACTAAGCATAGTAGTTACTTAATATTCTTTAAAAAGGCCAATGATCGGTTCGGGATGGAAATACGTTATGTAGCTACCAGCTAGACTACCTGTGTTCATTAGCATTTCTTTCTTACTTATGATACCAACTTAACCAAAAACCTGTGTTTTCCAACACAAAACATCCTTCCCCTTAGAACAATTTTAACAAGAGCTTGGACTTTAGGTAGTTGTGTCAAACAGCAATGTGACGTAGGTATGTTTATATCATTGAAGACACTCGGCCATGGCTCTTTAAAATCAACAAGATTTGTCTGGCGTTTGAGCCAGAACTACGCAATCGGTGTATATTTCGCTTGAAACCAGCGTCATTTTAACTTTTTTTGACGCAAGAAATAGATATCTATGTCCTTCTGAAAGTCCAAGGCCTTGTTAAAATGGTTCTAAACCCAGAGTTCAGATCGGTTAAAACACACTCCTCTGTATGTCCTTAAGACCGCAAAACATGACCTAGTTAGATGCAACAAGAGTCAGGTAAGCGACCTCCAATTACGGGAGTAAGTATCTTTGTACGACATCGAATTCCGCAGGTAATGAGGCAATAAAGCCCCGGTAAAGACACGACAAAGACAGGAGTTGCAGAAGACGGCAATAAAAGAGAATCCTATAAACAGGGCAGTTGTATGTTTTTGCAATAGAGCCAGAAAAGCCTTGAAATTTAAACGATTTATTATCGAGTCGTGTGTCTATGTAATGTTTATGATATTTTTTTTTCGAGTTCTGTACCATTATCTTTGAGGTCAAGGTATGTGAGTACAGGTGTTTTCGACAACAATACGTACAGGTAGGCATCTTAAAGCAACGGGGTTTTTTTTAACAAAAAAAAACGAAAAAAAAAAAAACAAATGGAGAAAATATTGAATTCTGTTACAGTTAAGGATCTAATACATTTACATGTACACATCTAAATCAACGCCTTATTTCTATTAATAAAAAATACAGGAAATATTTTCAACTCATAGTAGTTTAGAATTTACATTTCTTATTGCAACAACCATAAATTTGAAATTTGGAACAGGAATCAAAATTCCCAATTGATAATTCAAGCTGGTGAACGACTCTATTTAGTACAAACATTGAATACTGGGTGTGACTGTCTTGACCAGTATAAGATTATGTGGGTTTTTTTTTTTTTTTTTTTGGTTTGGATTGGTTTGTCTTGTTTTTTTAATAACATTATTATGTCTAGTTTCTGATCTCTCTAGGTGAATTCATTTTTGTCAAAGTTATTCTTCAATTATGTAAATACATAAACGATGTGTACATTTAAAGCTAGTCTTAACCTGCATTGTGTGTTTTATCAATCCCTTTTATACATTTTTTTTTTTGAATTTCATGCGACGCGCCGAGAAGATTGCAAATTGTTTAATCAAAAATTTATAAAGCTGAAATGCTATCGATTTATTAGATATCTTTGGACATTTAAGGAATTTCAATCTCCGAAGAAATATCAGAAATACATGTCAGTGACGAACAATTGAAACGATGTAAGAAAATAGACCTTTTTTTCATTGACAAGTTCCTTTGTTAAAATAGAATCTGCATTTTTAATAGTAATACAGGTCAACAAGGTATTACATTCTGCATTAAGAATATCCTGTAATACAGGTCAACAAGTTATTACATTCTGCATTCAGAATTTCGTATACAATTATAAGTGACCTTTTTTGGTGCAGAACTTTTTTTGATCAGTCAAAGAGCGCTTTGTAGCTTTGCTGTTTCACAGATAACACAGCTTTAGAACAGTTTCATAGAGAAACTTGTCGACAATTTTGTGTGAAATAAATCGCTATTGGATAGTAGATTATCCTCTATTTATCCTAATACTTCATATCTCGAATTTTATTGAGTTATAATGCTTCATTCTGCAATAAACACCTGATTATAACCCGTATGATCATAACTAATAATTGCGGTATTTAACAACCAAAAAACACGAAACAGGAAAGAACTTTTTACCAATAGATATACAAGGCAATGTATCTTAGTTTGACGGGAGATTATATTTTATAGAGCCTCGCTCGATAACCATAAACATTTCAGGTATATCAGCCTCGATCTGGATTGGCTCAGCTTAATAGGTCGGAAGGTAGAAATGCGAAGAAAGAAACCTCAAGCGCTGTGATCGCCCAACAATTATAATCATTTAATTCGATCTCCTCCACATGCAATCAAAAAATTTTGTTCCAACGATCTCGCCTTTAATAAGGAGTTGTTGACTTTATCGGAATCGATACCGTGTTCAGTTCTAATATTATCTTACCAGTGTAATTATGTCGTACTGTGACTATTCATCATTCTCCGATTAAAAAACGTTTTAATGCGTTTGGTCTATAGATTACAGCACTCTAGGTTTTGCAGGTGCTTGAATCCGTCTCTTAATGAACACAACTTCCCATCTGTAGCATTCGTGATATCATTTAGACACTTAGACTGTCAATTTTAGAAGTGGCCTCGAGCCTTCAAAAATGGCGGCTGTAATGGCCTCCGTAATGCACTCACCCCTCTTGGGATGTCTTATCAGAGTTCTATTCGAAGCGCTTCAGGGATTTTCTATAAGAAGAGTACAAAAGACCGATCTTTGATTTGTTTATCGAAGCTCGACCGAATGTCCCGAGAGGATTATACCTTATCTCAACGCCAAGGGAGGTATCGGTGTTAGAAATACCGACTCTGGTCTATTTCAGGATGAACCTGTTTTCCTTCTGCTCATGGAAAACCTAGTCTATCAGTGCATTGACAGACTATATAATTTATTATTCCAAATATAATACACATGCCAACAGCAAACACGTTTGATTCTTATTGTTTTATCTAATTAATATATATATTATTTAACTAAAACATATCCTTCTTTGTTAGCTCACCTGAGCTGAAAGCTCAAATAAGCTATTCTGATCACATTTTGTACGTCGTCCGTCTGTCTGTCTGTCTGTAAACTTTCACATTTAAACTTCTTCTCTAAGACCACTGGGTCAATTTCAACCAAATTTGGCACAAATCATCCCTATAGAATGGTGATTATCAATTGCAGAAACGAAAGACCGATCTATATTTAAAACGGAGAAAACCTCGAAACTGTAGAATAAGGGGGTGCATTTTTAAAAATCTTCTTCTCAAGAACTACTGGGTCAAATTCAACGTAATTTTGCATAAAGAATCCTTATGGAAAGGAAAATATAAATTGCAAAAATTATCGGCGAATTCTGTTTCAAATTCGAGTAATTTACAAAAATAAAAATGGAGATAATCGCGGTCAATCAGATTTTAACTTCTGGTTTTGTTTTCCATATCGAAAACGAAAGTTCTTTGTTTGAAGCAGCCATGTTTGAATGTTTACGCATGACAAACGGGTCAAAATGGCAAAGATGTATTTGCTTGTTGTGCAACAGTTTACGTGCGAATAGATGCGTGAAACATGCTAAACATAGTTGTGCCGACTTTGTGACGTTAATTGAGGTTAAATGTTTCAATGCGTTTACATTTCCACTTGTGACCGTGTTTTTACTTTGTTTTGAATTTCGTTATTGCTTTTAACTTGAGGGGAAATATCGCATGTATTTTGGAATTTCTACGTATCGAATCAAATATAGACTTCAGTAAATCAGACAGTTAATTGTTTACCTGCGCAAAAATTAGCAAAATCTGATGCACTAACAACATATTATATAGTAAATACTATAGGCCTACGTACATTCTATTAATTGGTAATTCGTTACGATCTCTATGTAATAGTTGATTATAATGCAACGGGCTTTGTTAAAATGCTGTGCATTTTCAGTTGAAACGGAGATCATTCTAGCTGCTAGAAATATATATATATATATATATATATATATATATATATATATATATATATATATATATATATATATATATATATATATATATATATATATATATATATATATTATGAAAAATAAATTGTGCTCTTTCTTTCTTTTAGTGCATGTTTCTTCTGTTTTAACTGTTTACAAAAATCAAAATCAAATGTAACGACATATGGTGTATTGGTAATGACGTATTCGAAATCGTGGAACAATTTACTTATTTGGGAATAATATAATCTATACATTAGACCCGACACGTTAAAGGTGCCTTGTGTTATTAATATTGGGGATGTTTTGTACATTTTAATACATGTATACATGTATACATATATTGATAATGTTTGTGTTTTTTACGAAACTAGAGGTACTGCGAGCAAGCTCACAAATGAAAATATCAAAACTGAAGTCTTTCTCTAATGGAAAAGAATCGATATGTCTCTTTTGTTTAAAGTTATGTTGAACTAGCACAAATGACCAAAGCTCCCATCAGGACATAATTACAGGTCACAAACAATCTTTGAATCAAATTTTAGCTTAAAAAATTCTAATCATTTCCCATTATATCAATAGTTCCTGTCTGGAAGGGTAACTGGGAGAGGGCGATCTAAGTTTTTGAACTTGTGTCCAATCCCTGTTGTAATTTTTGTACAATAAAAATATGTTCAAATCAACTGTTGAAATTGACATCTCGAGAAAACCATTGTCAACCGACGCCAAGCGGAGGTTGACGATGGTTTTCGAGTGGTGTCAATTTTAACAGTTACCCTCCCAAACAGGCACTATTTATTTTATTATAATCAATGTCTTAGTTTTAAAGAAAATTTACTACTATAAATGGAAATGACGTGAATTTTATAGCGAATCGTACGCGCAAGATTTGCCCGCATGTAACAATTTGTTGTGTTACCCGTTGCCAAATATGTTGCTAACGCTGAGGGTATTAGAACGGATTACCAACTGCGTTTAAACCAATCAGATTTCAGTATTTAACATGAAAGTATAATAATACAAGATATGGCCCAATCGGCGAAAAAACGGCACGTAGTTGAAATTTCATTTGTGTCACATGTTGTTACATAAAATTCATTAAGTGTACCAATTATGAACATACTTAGTATTATTTGGGTATTTCAAAGTTCATTGGGGTATCATTGGGGTTCATTGGGGGTATCATTGGGGTTAATTGTGGTATCATTGGGATTCATTGGGGTATCATTGGGGTTCATTGGGGTATCATTGGGGTTAATTGTGGTATCATTGGGGTTCATTGGGGGTATCATTGGGGTTCATTGGGGTATCATTGTGGTTAAAAGACGCACCACATTTTGGTACTTGTTAACGCCTTAAATGAGTTCAAGGAAAGTGAGGAATTTATCGTTTGCTTCTTTCAAATATTTGTTTTCCTAATGCAGCATTTAATCACATAGCTGTCGTAGTGTGGTTGTTTAAGTCCCGGTTTTTGGGAGAGACCTTTTTAAATGCACCCCATGTGGATTCAATAAAATATCTGCAGCTCCCGTTTCTTTGTTTTAAAAATTCTTTGGAATAATTGAGGTATGTGTTGATAGTCTTAGGATTTCAGTGAAGAGTATGCCTTCCAACAATCTGACAAAATGATTCTCCCAGGTTAAACAAATTTCTTGATGATCGTGATCAATGTATTTGCATTTCTGTCTTCTACAATTAAAAAAAAAACACTTCTTTGATTCCCCCCCCCCCTCCCCGAATACCCATCCTCCGTCTTTTCTCCTACCACAGTGGGACTTTCTTTTGCCGAATTTACTTTTGTCATTTTCAACATGCTTTTAGGGTCCTCCAATTCATTCACTGTCTTCAAGAACACATAGGTACACATTTCCCTGGGAATTTTTTTTTCAGTCTACTATGGTATGACCACTACCAATCTGAAGTTATCTGGAAATAAAATTACCCGGTTTTTTTTTTTATAAACCCAGCAATGGTGCCAGTTTTACTGCCTGTTCATATAACAAATGACGACCGAGAAACTAAAATTCTTTTCTCGCAAATATTTTCTTGTTGCAAAGCATCCTACTGCACAGCCACAAAAAACATCGTCTTTACTATAGGAATTTTGCATGTAACGACTTTGGAATGTAAACACAGAAACCTAGCAAAAGATTGTTTTAGATAAATGCTTTTGATTTTCATTCATGTAAACCACCAGCATTTTGACACTCCCTAAATAATTTCCAATATAATATATATTTGTCGTTCCTAAAATATATGATATAAAGAATTACTCAACTGCACTTATACATCTCGTTATATAACATTTCATTCATGCACGTAAATTTAGGTAAGTATAAAATTATGAGTAAATATTCGTATTAAACAAGAATTGAATAGATGTAAACATTAATAACATCATATTTAACTCTTTATTTCCACTTAATTCATTCAAGTATTATGTACCATACTATTGAAATTGCATAATTAATAAGGACTCTTTCAGCTAATATGTTTCAGCACAATGCCGATTCTAAGCGGTAATATTAAAGTCATCTTTTCGTGTTCTCACATGAAGAAAGATACATTTAAAATGTTACCGAATAAGAATAAATGGTGTCATAAATTATGTTTTGTTTTTTGTTTATTTAAAAGCCAAAGGACCTTGTACCGATTTCTTTTTAATATTGAAAGCGTATTCAGAAAAGCACCTGAATACGAAGAACGCACAAAATTTGTTTATTTACAATTCAAGTATGGTTTCCATAAATAAACCAACAAATATCGTAATGGAAGATTGCCAAGATATTCCAGAATAAACTAAACAGGAAAATCGAATATCAATTCAACATATAAAAAAAAATCTTTGTGGGCGACAAGTCACGTTTTTTCAATAAAGGTAGGGCAAGCTTAATTCGAACTGAATTTAAACAAATAATTGGTAACGCATTTAGTTTTTAAAGCATTCGGAACAACACATCATATTAAAGATATTAGGTTTACACTATATAATGGGACTAAAATCAATATATTTCGAGTGTCATAGTAATTTACGCATTTTTATGTATTTTCGAAAGACTTTTTATTCTGCTGGAACTTTGTCAAATGTATCGAATACAAATAATTGATTTAGCTCAATCATTTTGCATAGGTATGTGTACTATGATGTTTCACTGAATATCAAACCAATGACATAGTTTTGGTATAAAGGATACATCACATGAACATAAATCGTACGACCTTTCCGTCTAGCAAAAAAGGAAATACGAGACTTTAACGCCAATAATTTGACATCAATTTACGATCTAAGAAGGTCACGGGTTGAGTGTGAGTTATGATTTTGAACGTGCAGTTACTATTGATTTGCAGAAAATAGTATGCTGACTTCTACTCATTCAAGTTGTTTTTATAACAATTAAAAGCCTTGGTTATTACTAAACATTTACAAAAAAAACCCATATATTTGGGCATAAAGATGACTTCGAAATAATAGCATTTATTTCCCTCCACTGAGGGAATGTTCATTTATGCCTTATATCAAAATGAAATTTACTGAACACGAACAGAAGCACTACATTATCTTTCTATCTTTTTTCGTTATTTTTCAATCAAACAATTCGCACATTTCACAGTATTTGACAAACAAACACATTTAGTAATTATTATTTAATAATATAATCTATACATTAGACCCGACACGTTAAAGGTGCCTTGTGTTATTAATATTGGGGATGTTTTGTACATTTTAATACATGTATACATGTATACATATATTGATAATGTTTGTGTTTTTTTACGAAACTAGAGGTACTGCGAGCAAGCTCACAAATGAAAATATCAAAACTGAAGTCTTTCTCTAATGGAAAAGAATCGATATGTCTCTTTTGTTTAAAGTTATGTTGAACTAGCACAAATGACCAAAGCTCCCATCAGGACATAATTACAGGTCACAAACAATCTTTGAATCAAATTTTAGCTTAAAAAATTCTAATCATTTCCCATTATATCAATAGTTCCTGTCTGGAAGGGTAACTGGGAGAGGGCGATCTAAGTTTTTGAACTTGTGTCCAATCCCTGTTGTAATTTTTGTACAATAAAAATATGTTCAAATCAACTGTTGAAATTGACATCTCGAGAAAACCATTGTCAACCGACGCCAAGCGGAGGTTGACGATGGTTTTCGAGTGGTGTCAATTTTAACAGTTACCCTCCCAAACAGGCACTATTTATTTTATTATAATCAATGTCTTAGTTTTAAAGAAAATTTACTACTATAAATGGAAATGACGTGAATTTTATAGCGAATCGTACGCGCAAGATTTGCCCGCATGTAACAATTTGTTGTGTTACCCGTTGCCAAATATGTTGCTAACGCTGAGGGTATTAGAACGGATTACCAACTGCGTTTAAACCAATCAGATTTCAGTATTTAACATGAAAGTATAATAATACAAGATATGGCCCAATCGGCGAAAAAACGGCACGTAGTTGAAATTTCATTTGTGTCACATGTTGTTACATAAAATTCATTAAGTGTACCAATTATGAACATACTTAGTATTATTTGGGTATTTCAAAGTTCATTGGGGTATCATTGGGGTTCATTGGGGGTATCATTGGGGTTAATTGTGGTATCATTGGGATTCATTGGGGTATCATTGGGGTTCATTGGGGTATCATTGGGGTTAATTGTGGTATCATTGGGGTTCATTGGGGGTATCATTGGGGTTCATTGGGGTATCATTGTGGTTAAAAGACGCACCACATTTTGGTACTTGTTAACGCCTTAAATGAGTTCAAGGAAAGTGAGGAATTTATCGTTTGCTTCTTTCAAATATTTGTTTTCCTAATGCAGCATTTAATCACATAGCTGTCGTAGTGTGGTTGTTTAAGTCCCGGTTTTTGGGAGAGACCTTTTTAAATGCACCCCATGTGGATTCAATAAAATATCTGCAGCTCCCGTTTCTTTGTTTTAAAAATTCTTTGGAATAATTGAGGTATGTGTTGATAGTCTTAGGATTTCAGTGAAGAGTATGCCTTCCAACAATCTGACAAAATGATTCTCCCAGGTTAAACAAATTTCTTGATGATCGTGATCAATGTATTTGCATTTCTGTCTTCTACAATTAAAAAAAAAAACACTTCTTTGATTCCCCCCCCCCCTCCCCGAATACCCATCCTCCGTCTTTTCTCCTACCACAGTGGGACTTTCTTTTGCCGAATTTACTTTTGTCATTTTCAACATGCTTTTAGGGTCCTCCAATTCATTCACTGTCTTCAAGAACACATAGGTACACATTTCCCTGGGAATTTTTTTTTCAGTCTACTATGGTATGACCACTACCAATCTGAAGTTATCTGGAAATAAAATTACCCGGTTTTTTTTTTTATAAACCCAGCAATGGTGCCAGTTTTACTGCCTGTTCATATAACAAATGACGACCGAGAAACTAAAATTCTTTTCTCGCAAATATTTTCTTGTTGCAAAGCATCCTACTGCACAGCCACAAAAAACATCGTCTTTACTATAGGAATTTTGCATGTAACGACTTTGGAATGTAAACACAGAAACCTAGCAAAAGATTGTTTTAGATAAATGCTTTTGATTTTCATTCATGTAAACCACCAGCATTTTGACACTCCCTAAATAATTTCCAATATAATATATATTTGTCGTTCCTAAAATATATGATATAAAGAATTACTCAACTGCACTTATACATCTCGTTATATAACATTTCATTCATGCACGTAAATTTAGGTAAGTATAAAATTATGAGTAAATATTCGTATTAAACAAGAATTGAATAGATGTAAACATTAATAACATCATATTTAACTCTTTATTTCCACTTAATTCATTCAAGTATTATGTACCATACTATTGAAATTGCATAATTAATAAGGACTCTTTCAGCTAATATGTTTCAGCACAATGCCGATTCTAAGCGGTAATATTAAAGTCATCTTTTCGTGTTCTCACATGAAGAAAGATACATTTAAAATGTTACCGAATAAGAATAAATGGTGTCATAAATTATGTTTTGTTTTTTGTTTATTTAAAAGCCAAAGGACCTTGTACCGATTTCTTTTTAATATTGAAAGCGTATTCAGAAAAGCACCTGAATACGAAGAACGCACAAAATTTGTTTATTTACAATTCAAGTCTGGTTTCCATAAATAAACCAACAAATATCGTAATGGAAGATTGCCAAGATATTCCAGAATAAACTAAACAGGAAAATCGAATATCAATTCAACATATAAAAAAAAATCTTTGTGGGCGACAAGTCACGTTTTTTCAATAAAGGTAGGGCAAGCTTAATTCGAACTGAATTTAAACAAATAATTGGTAACGCATTTAGTTTTTAAAGCATTCGGAACAACACATCATATTAAAGATATTAGGTTTACACTATATAATGGGACTAAAATCAATATATTTCGAGTGTCATAGTAATTTACGCATTTTTATGTATTTTCGAAAGACTTTTTATTCTGCTGGAACTTTGTCAAATGTATCGAATACAAATAATTGATTTAGCTCAATCATTTTGCATAGGTATGTGTACTATGATGTTTCACTGAATATCAAACCAATGACATAGTTTTGGTATAAAGGATACATCACATGAACATAAATCGTACGACCTTTCCGTCTAGCAAAAAAGGAAATACGAGACTTTAACGCCAATAATTTGACATCAATTTACGATCTAAGAAGGTCACGGGTTGAGTGTGAGTTATGATTTTGAACGTGCAGTTACTATTGATTTGCAGAAAATAGTATGCTGACTTCTACTCATTCAAGTTGTTTTTATAACAATTAAAAGCCTTGGTTATTACTAAACATTTACAAAAAAAACCCATATATTTGGGCATAAAGATGACTTCGAAATAATAGCATTTATTTCCCTCCACTGAGGGAATGTTCATTTATGCCTTATATCAAAATGAAATTTACTGAACACGAACAGAAGCACTACATTATCTTTCTATCTTTTTTCGTTATTTTTCAATCAAACAATTCGCACATTTCACAGTATTTGACAAACAAACACATTTAGTAAAAAAAAAATTAAATACACATGTAAACATGTAATTATGTCTCATATGAATTATAACAGGTCGGACATACACATGTTCTAACAAAGTAGTAAAAGATAACACAAACGTTTTATTTGGTGATGGGTTGGGAGATTGTTACAATACAATAGTCAATATAAATTGTTCTTATTACGCATTTGATCTTTTCATCCTAAAGTTTACTCAACTTACAATTTTTAACCAGCAGAGTTTTTAAAAGCAGATACAGTGGAGCCTCAGTTATCCGGACGCCTTCGTTCCCAAGTCCAATCGTCCGGATAGGTGAAGCGTCCGGATATCTTAAATGTGTTTATTAATTGTTGTCATGAATAATAATGTATTTGTATACAATGGCTCCCAGTGTTGATACTAGGTTTTTTTTGCCTTTCATACCATATAGCAACACATGCTAGAGTTGTCTGTTGATATGAACGTTTTTAGATATAAAGAACTCTGCTTCATTTTATTATTTTGTCATGAAATATTAACCGGACAATAATGATGACCGAATCTAGCAAAATTCTTTGTGTCCAAGTGTGATATGTGTGTGATACACTGTTTGCAATTTTCCAATTTTTGAAAGTGATTTGGGAAGTCAGTGTGTTTATACAAGCTACTCATTAGGGTCCAACATGTAAAAAAGGTCTCAAACTTAATTGACAGGGGTAATTATTTGTACTGAGAAGGGTATCATCAAATTTTACCGTCCGGTTAAATGAAGCAAAATTAGTTGTGAATAAGTGTTTTGTGGTAAAAACAGACCGTCCGGATCCGGAACGCGGATTTCCGGATAAATGAGACAAAATAATGTATATAAAAATCTGTTCCCAAATGAAATCGTCCGTAAACTGAAGCGTCCGGTTATCTGGCGTCCGGATATCTGAGGCCCCGCTGTATTAGCATACATGTTCCTCTTTTATTTCAATGTGGTACTGTAATCAGATAAATTTAATGCAATGACATTGATAATGAATCATATGTAATATGGAAATATCTTAAATTAAAGAAGTTTATACACATAAATGAACAGAATGAATATGCCATTGATAAGAGTAAAGAACAACGTTCCAAATAAAATGAAACCAAGTAATTTTTGATTTAAGAAAAAACAAAACAAAATTCAAATGTTAACTGAATGGCACAGTTTCATCCTAGGTAGCTGCGTATGTGATACCTGTACATGTACTTGCACAATGAACACCCACCGGATAGGGCATTACTACAATGTAACAGACATAATTGTTTATAGATTTAATGTTTGTTAATTTTTTAAATTTTTAATCTCAAGCTAATATATAACACCAAAAACGATTTACCGGTAATTCAAGTTTAATATCAAAACTCAGTACAAGGTCCTGAAACACGACTTAACATTACATGTTTCATAACCACCTCTGACTGTACCAAGCACTGCGCCCTGTTCGGAACTAGCACTATGTGGATGGATATTGTCATTATCCGTTCGACAACGTTCTCCTATGCGATGGAAAATAATTATGTTACTATGAATATTGTTGTCTTTAATTGTGTGCCTATTTTAGTCTGAATTATTTCACTCATTTTAAGATACTGAGCTACAAAATTTTGTTCATAATTAGATATGTTTTATAAGGTTCAATCTTTTTTTTTAGAGCTAACTCTTCTATAGTAACTTATAAACCACGATTTCTATGTAAACAAAAAACACATTAGGAATTTATTTGCATCGCCCTTCAAGTTTCTTTTTATACAGAGTCTGCAAGATAGGGCTCAGCCATTAAGTCAACTGAATTATAACTCGAACAGTCTATAAAGATAATAAAATCACAAAAATTACGAAGCATGGCCATTGCCATTTTTATTAAAGGGCCAAGGTATTTTGAGAAGAATTATTTTTTTCATTATTCTTACATTCATGTTACTTTATGACCCCAATGCAATTCTCTAAAGATCACGAATTAAAAATTCTTGAGTCTCCACTATTTGAAGATGTTTCATCACAAGTTTCGTCTTTTCTGGTCTGTCGGTTTTTTTTTCAAGATTATGTGTTCTCGATATAGTTTAATGTAAGAATACGACCTGGGGATCATGGATAGCTCAACTACTTTGCTACTGGAAAGTTATGAATACACCAAATCTCTTCACGTGACTTGAACATTAACAAATGACCAAAGCTTAAGACCACAACTTATTTTCAGGCAACTAGCAACCTTTGTGTCAAATTTTAGTTAAAATGCACAATTTACCTTAAACCAAATTTAATAACACACTCAGGTCATAAGGACGGACACATACATTGGTTTTTCTTTTCCATTGACCTTGAACTTGCCCAAATGACCTTGAATCAAAAACATGATACGCCCTTGAGTTAAAAGCAACATTTGTATTAAGAAGGAACCTCCAATGCCTTTTTATAAAAAAAATATAGACCAAAATACCCAAATGTTCATCATTAAAATCATGACAAACACTTAAGTTTTACGCAATTTTTGTGTGAAGTAGAACCTTCAAATGTTTCTCCATAAGAAATGTATGGACCGAACACAGTTGCACAGACGAACAGACAAACGAACAGACGAACAAGGTGGTTCCTATATTGCCAAAAACTTTGTTTCTGGGGCTAACTTCGGGATCATATCGTGAAGAAACTGGAATCTACATCACCTGAGAATGCCTCCACACAAGCCATTTCTTTCTGGCAAGGTGGTTTTTTTTTAGATTTTTAGAAAAAGGTTTCTTTAGATATTTCTTTCACCTGTATACTTTATATAAATATAATACAACAATCGAACCTCAACTTTTGTTACCCCATCCGATCATGGAAAAAGATTTTAAATTCTACACTATTTAACGACGTTGTTTACTCGGGATCTGAGTTTTAAAATTTGGATTTTTATCAAGTTCAATTTCATTATTAAAATTTGTTCTAAACACTTACCGGAACAGTATTTTTGAAATGAATTATTATTGACATACCATTCGATATTTTACTATATTATAGATTTAGGCTCAGAAAAAGTTCGACTTTTAGCAAAATTAAGGAAATACGGACTTTATTTTTCAGATTTTGTTTTTCACTGAGACATTTTTAGTAGAACTGTGATATTCAAAGTCAAGATTTCATTCGTAAATCAACATAATTTTGCATATTTTCTGTTCGTTTTATCTCACTTTTTCATTTAGATAATCTAATGGCACACGCTACAAAATAATGAAAAATACTGAAAAACGATAAAAGACACCATTTCTCAAAATGTTGATCACTAACCTCATATATAGGTGTTATTGCCTGCAGAGTATGGTCAATATACTTAGTTTAATGCTATAGATATTTTAGTATTATCATCATTCAGTTTTTTTGTTAAATTGAATCAAAAAAGTGAAGGGATATGAAAACTTATAGAGGAAATTCGACCTGGAATATCTAAAACAAAAAAATTGGGAATGAAAACTTAATGATTTGTAACAGTTTATTCTCACTGCAATCCATTAATTGTATTTCATTTTTAAAAGAGTTAAGAGATCTGCATTATTTCTACAATTAAGAAAATCTCAATCATAGTGTAAAATTTTAAGGGATTTTTCTTAATTTTTCAAAAAAAAAATGTTTACTTGCCATTACATGTAACTCAAAAGTAGCTCATTGACCTACTTTTTTGAAAGTGAAAAAAGGTCTTTCACACACAATAGATGGCTTTTTCATTATCATTAGTGGAATTTTTTTTCATCTTTAATAAACGTATACCTTAAGAAGCTTCCAAAAAAAAAAAAAAAAAAGATTTGCTGGCCGATTGGTTTTTGAGAATATTAAAAGATTTTTCTCTATATATTTTTATGTGAGAATTCGACAATAATTTAAAAAAAAAATATTGAATTGACACTATCTAAGAATGTTAACCCACACTTAACAGATTTTCTTGCCTATTGGCTATTTAGACGATTTTTGAAGACGTTTCTCTTTATTCCTATGTAGAGAGAAAGAAGCTAGAGATTTCAAATCATGTATACGCATGTACTTGTCTATAAGGGCTTATAATGCTACACAATGTGTAGTAATATAGCAGATTCGTCAAATTTTACGTACCTATGAAGTTTAAAGGGACATTGTCACGATGTCTGTCAATTGTTTTTGGTTTAATGTTTACAATGCTTTAGTGAGGCATTTTAAATAGTCAACAAAAGTTTGAGTGTCAGTCATTGAGTTAAAAGCGAGATACAACGCTTACAATTTTTTGCTATGTAAACGAAGTTTACGCCATGTTCTTTTTAACGCTTTGAATGTTAATTCCGTTTTATACCTTAAATGAATGTGATGAACTTTATGAACTATTTCTATATGATTATAACGAAATAGAAGATATACAAATTATCTTAAAAACATTTTTTTTTGTATTTTTATTTAAACAATGTAAACAAAAACAGGACATGAGTCTTGCTTACATGAGAACGAATTTTCATCTCTGTATTTGCCTATAGCTTTACAGATGACTTTCAAATAAAATTGGTTGATCATTAGAAATGCACTTTTAAAGCAATGTTAACAATAAGAACAGAAAAATAAAATATGAATAAAACCGTGACCATGTCCCTTTTATTGATAAGATGCAACATTATATCCTCAATCAAACCTAAGGCGTACATTAAAATCAGTCGCAAAACCGAATGCACGGATCTAAATATAAAGTCCCGGGGATGAAGTGTTTCGATTGATATTTGTTGCTTATGTTGAGAAGGGGTAAGGGAGGCAACAACTTTTTCGCTGACTTTGCGATGTTAGTGAATACAATGAGTTTGTATTTATGATTGTCCGAGCACCCTCTCCCGATCCCCATCTAGAACAGTACATGATTTACCTCGTAAATTTCAAATACGTATGGTCATCCATGTATTTATGACTTTGTGAGTCAATTGAACCCGGATGATATAAATATTCTAATATATTTGTTGTTGATATGTTCCTTTATTGAAGTATAGTCTTTACGTTTATTTGCATTTTGTTCTTCAATGTTCTTGTAGCATTATGGTAAAATTGTTTTTCTTTTGTATTTCCAATTTCAATAGATTATCTTTTAATCGCAATTGTACCTTTGTCTAAAAGATTTTTATAGTATTCAATCGAATATCAATGTTCGTAACTTTTTGAAAAAAAAAATAATTTCAAGTATAAAACATGGGTCCTCCCTAAGGAAAATTTAAATCACATGATCACAATTATTGAATTCCGACCTTTAAATAAACGACCAAATACAATGTGCACACTCTGTGAAAACATATTTTGGAATGAAAAGAACGTTAGCATTATGTTCGATTAGTAAAAAAGGACATACAACTCAGTTAGTTATTTCAATAGAACTTACACAATTACAGACGCTATTCAAAGTTAAAAACTAACCTTTAATAAGAAGATTCTGTATATATTTAGCATTCGTAAACTTATATTTTAATTAGCAATATAATAACTTAATTTGTTCATTTTTTTTGGACGATGTTGATTAAAGTTGTATTCATTTTCAAAAGTCATATTTTTTAATATATAACGTCTAATGTTTTGTATAAAGACTGCCTCTTTACCGGTAAGGCCGCCATTTTGAATTTGGATCCGCGCTTGACCTGGAGCGGTGAAATAACTAAGCACATTTTTACAAAGTAAATGGTGCCGCCATTTTGTATTGAAAGCAGGGCTTGAAGGGGGCAGCGTCCAATATATTGTAAAATATAAATAAATATGCATAACTTAGTTTTAAAAAAATTCTGTGTTGTCATTCAACTGATCTTAAGGAGTCAAATTTTCTAAAGGCTGGTTTTTGTTTTTCTTTTTGCATTTTGGCCTATGTAAACGCCTTTAATGAGTTCAAGGAGAGTGGCAAATTTATCGTTGGCTTCTTTCCAATATTTTTTTCCTAATGCAGTATTTTATCACATAGCTGTAGTACGTAGTGTTGTTGTTTTTTTTTTTGAGTCCCGGTTTGTTGGGAGAGACCCAGGTCCTGCAGCTACGACTATACTATGAAAAGAGTTTTGTTTGTTAATGTTGATGCATGACTTATATCAAAATGAAATTTACTGAACACGAACAGAAGCGCTACATTATCTTTCTATCTTTTTTTCGTTACTTTTTGATCAAACAATTCACAAATTTAACAGTATTTGACAAACAATTACATTCAGTAAAAACATTAGATACACGTGTGGACATGTTATCGTGTCTCATATAAAAAAAAAACAGGTCGGATATATACATGTTCTAACAAAGCAGTAAAAAATAATATACAAGCTTTTTTTTTTATTTTGGGTGGGGTTGGGAGATGATTACAATACAACAGTCAATATAAATTGTTCTTATTACGCATTTGCTCTATTCATCCTAAAATTTACTCAACTTACAGTTTTAATCCTGCAGAATTTTTTAGAAAGATATTAATATACATGCACCTCTTTTATTTCGATTTAGTACTGTAATTAGATAACTTTAATGCAATGACATTGATAATGAATCATATGTAATGTGGGAATATCTTAAATTAAAGAAGTTTATACACATGCACACACCATTGATACAATTAAAAAAAAAACATTCCAAATGAATCCAAGGAATTTGTCTTTGAGAAATCAAGAAGAAAAATTCAAAATGACATGTATTTTTATGTGCATGAAAATATCATGAGATAAGTCGCATACAGTTAGTTTTTGATTGGTATTGATGACTCAAACTAACGAGTTTCTATTACTCAGAGTTTTGCGATAAGAGATTAACCGTGAAGCATTTAAACTAGTATGCATGATTTAGTTACTTATACATCGTTCTTCAGGGTAACCGCCAGACAACTGATATACAGTCGTGTGTCACAAATGAGTTCGCAAATAGTTACATTGTTTTGCCTCTGACTAAAATACATGTATCATACTTTCATTGGTTCAAACATGTGACGTTTCTGACAGATATATATCTGGCATATAGTGAAAATGTGTTAAATCTTAGAAAAACATCTTCTTTACTCTCACACATGTGGGCAAAACACTGAATGCATGGTTATGATATCCATAAACTACTCTACCTTAAATGTGAAATTCATGGCCCCTGGGTGAGGAATTTAGGATCTAGGGGGTATATGGCTATATGGTGTTAACGAATATTAGTTTAATAATTTTCTTCTCTATTTCCACACATCAATAATAAAGTTTACTTTATAATTATGCTTACCAGGAAGTCCTCTACTAATTTTATAAAGGACTATATATGGTTTGAGCCTAAAATGGCCCCTAAAATGAGCACTGGCATTTTACTGTAATTCTTTGTTTTATTTGTACAAATATGCATTTAAAGTGTTTTTATAATTTTCATTTTAATTTTTCAATTTAAAAATTGATGACATCATAAAGTTTACCTTAGTTTGAAGCAGTTTTTCTTTAGGAAACATTGAGCGACTGCTTGAACAAACAAAATATTTTCCACAAAGATGTATTTCTCCAATACTTATAAGTGACAAACAGTTCGTTCTTTTTCAAAGAGTCGCTCTATATTTCCCATTCAAAAAAAGATAAGAAAAATGTCAGTTTTTGATTGATTTTGATTAAATTTCAAAAACGCGTCCATTCTGACGTCATATACTGCCAGGGAGTGCATATAAATCGAATAAATAGGCGAAAAACATATTTCATGTCAACTCTTTTATAAATTAACAGAACAAACTAATGTACCTGAATCATTTTAAAAATAGCTAACTTTGGGGGCCAAATTTGACTAATATGATAAATAGTTCTTTCATGTCCCCTGGAATATAGACCCGGTATGCTCTTTTAAGTGACTGAATTGGATTGTGTCTGAAGCACAACAAAAAGACAGGAAAGATAGACAAGGTTTAACATTTATCAACAAAATATTAAAAGTAAACAGGGTGACAACACAAGTTTTCAAAGAAACTTTGAAAGGAGAGAATGGGGAGATTAAACAAGTAGAATGTGTAAAATTGGGGAAAAAAGATGGGTTGGCTTAGATCATTGCTTCGCCGCCTATGAGATTGATAAACCAATTGTGTTTCTGTAGTTAGTCAGTGTCAAACAGTATTAGAAAAGGTATTAGTTTAAAATGAATAAGTACCATCATAGCATTCATAACATCTATACTGGGTAGCTGAAGCGTTCCATACTTAAATTTAGGTTATCCTTTTTGTCTAGTGTTGATTTAAAAAAACATGAACCACGAAAAATAAAAAAAATATAGAAAAGCTGTCAAAAGATCAGGCTCAAATACCCTGGTGTCCGCAGACACAAATAGATAACATGCTGTACCTCTGCTATGTTTTTGGGTTGCATTACATTCGATGGAATTTGAGCTTTGAAATATGAACAACGATAGAGTTTTTAATCGGACGTGTGTTTTCATAAGGCGATTTACATCTTCGAAATAGCTGATTGTTTTTCATGACGGTTATGTCCAGTACCAAAGGCCTGCATGCCAGGTTGCATAAATAAAACACAAAAATATAAAAACGAATCCTAGTTCCAACAAAGCTATAATTTTATGAAATTGATGCGAGTAAACGAGATCATAACTGTGGATGATCTGAAGCAAGTAGTTCCTAACTGCGTGCATGGTAACTGTACATGTATTTGCACAATAAACACCCAACGGGAAAAGCATTACTACGATATAACAAACACAATTGCTAATAAAAATTAATGTTTCTGATTTTTAAAGCTTTTTTATCTCAAACCAATAAACTGTAAAACGGGCAATTTTTACTGCTGTGATTTTTTACGAATTTGTCATAAAAAGGGTGAAATGAATTTTTGCGCGTATTTGTTTTTACCAATTCGACATGTCCGTAAAAATTAAAATCATCTGTGGTAAAGGGGGAGAAATTTCACCATGACTTTGTTACAGTTAACACACAAACAAATCGGAAAATCGTTTTTCTGTTAACGATTCCTTATATTTATGATTGTGTTTATACATTTATGTTTATTTCATATGTGATATACACTTTATTTATTCATATTTATCTGGGTATCATCATTGATGTACACCATGTGCTCGTCTCAGTTCAATTTACCGGGAAAAAAAGAAAGACAATTCCATTTTAATTTTTTTCTCTCTCTCTTTTATTTCTCTCCCAACCAAGAAAGACATCTAGCTACTAACGTGGCATTATACGTAGTTTTAAAAATACTCAAGACTGAATGAAAGAACTGAACTGTTATCACCACGTGATAAAAAACACTCTAATATACCTACATGTACAGCCGTCAGGGACTGAGCTGAAGGTCATAAACATTACTCTCAAACAAACGATGTAGAAATTTACATGCGGTGTTTTTTTTTACTTCTGTGAAAATTTACGCGTTTAATTTTTCCGGATTTATAAAACTCGTAAAAATTAGTAAAAATTAGCAGCACATAAAAAAAATACCCGTTATACAGTATTTTACTTAAAACGATTAAGTGGAAGTATCATATCAAAAACATTGGTAATGAACCAGTAACATAACATTTCTAGAAGATAAGTAATAAACCTAACAAATGCCGTACTATTTTAAAAAGTACACGCACATAAAGCTTATAAATAGTATGACGATCTATACTTGACCTTATTTGATCAAATAAGGCCAAGTATAAATCTTTATGAAATATTAAACATTTCAAATGTTATGAACAAAAGTTAATGTATTTGCTTCAAACAAAATAACAGTCAATGAAAAATATGACGGCTTAAGGACGTTGCTTACTCAGGGTTTGAGTTCTCAAATCCGGAATGTTAAACAGGTTAATTTCATGAGTAAAATGCAAAAAGTATTTGTAAAATGAATTATTATTGACATAACAATCGGTAATTTTACTAAATTATGGAATAAGGCTCTGACAAAGTTTGAGTTTTAGCAAAACAGAGGGAATTCGGACTAGATTTTACAGATCTTGCTTTCCACTGAAATATTTTTGGTACTACTATAATATTTAAAGTTCAGATTTTATTTGTTAGTATTTATAATTTTAGCATTTTCATCATTTAATTTTTCTTTGTTATATTGAATCAAAAATGGGTAATAATTTAAGTAAACGTCATTCTTAAAAACATGTATTTATAATTCTACTGAATGAATCCAATATAGCTCTTGTCTTAACTATGATGCATATATTGACCAAAATTCAACTGTATTTTGTTATTTGTAACGCTAAGAATTGATTTTAACAATAACTATGATAAATCACATATTTAAAACAGTCTGGGCCATTTTACTGTGCAAAATTTAACCCTTATTGTTTAGGCCTAAAACACTACATCATTAACCGTTTATATGTTAAAAATAGAATTCCTTATTTGTGTTCTACAATTTGACAAAGAATAAATCAAAAGTCATATTATTTAATGTTTAACGTCTTTAATCTTGTATAAAGGATTACCTGCATAAAGGATAGACTGCACTTTACCGGTAAGTCCGCCATTTTGAATCTTGATCCGCGCGTGCCCTGGAGCGTCGAAATAACTAAGCAACAGTTAAGGGCGCCGCCATTTTGTATTGTGAGAGGGACTTGGGGGCGCAGCCTTCAATATATTGTAAACAATAAAAATAAACATACCTAAGTCCTCAAATATGTATGTGCTGGCATTCAACTGATCTATCTGGTTGTTTGTGGTCAAATTTCCTAAACGTTGTTTTTCTTAAGCACTTGTTAACGTGTTAAATAAATTCAAGGAAAGTGAGAAATTTATCGTTGGCTTCTTTCAAATATCTTTTTTTATATTGTAGTATTTGATTAAATGGCTGTCATTGTGTCGTTTTTGAGTTACTTTTTCGGGAGGTTTTTTTTATTGCATTCCATGTAGATTCACCAATTGTCTTTCTGGACAAATTTTATTCATATCATCATAAACAAAAGGTATGGTACCTCACTCAGTTGATTCAATGTTAACATTTTACGTCAACTACCTCAACCAATTAATAACAATAATGAATTAAGTGCTTAACAATGAAACGATATTGGAATGTCAAAAACAGAAACATAGCAATAACTTTTTTCTTCCTTTTTTTTCTTTAATGCAAGCAACCAGACTTTTGAGATTCCAAAAAACTATTCCAATCTAATATGCGTGTGTCATTTCTAAAAATCTATAATAAAAGAAAAATTACTCATTTGCGAGTATACACTTTGTTATAAAAAAAGTAATACATATGCACGTAAAATTAGGTAGATTTAATATTATAAGTTAAAATATATTCGTATAAAACAAGAATTAAATAGATGTAAACATTAATAACATAATGTAGAACTCTTTTCTTTCACTTAATGTATGCAAGCAGTATGTCCAATACTATACTACCATACTACCAAATTAATATTGACACAGTTTACAGTAGTTTACAGTATTGTTATACTTTCATGTTAAATACTGAAATATGATTGGTTAAGACGCAGTTAATAATATTTTCTATTACCTCAGCGTTAGCAACGCACTTAGCAACGGGTAACATTAAAAAATGTTACATGCGCGAAAATTCTGCGCGTATGGTTCGCTGTAAAATTCACGTTATTCCTATATAAAAGCAGTAAAGTTTTCTTAAAAATTAAGACATTCAGTATAACAAAATAAATAATGCCTGTTTGGGAGGATAACAGTTGAAATTAACACCCCTCGAAAACTATTGTCAACCTCCGCTTCGCGTCGGTTGACAATGGTTTTCTCGGGGTGTCAATTTCAACTGTTACCCTCCTAAACAGGCACTATTTATATAATAACAACTAGTTTTCATGCTTAAGAATGTCGCATTTTTGATTACTTTAATAGACTAAAACTGTAGTTATCACATGATATGTGAAAGGTGTGACCGTTGGACCGAGCGCAGATCTAACAATGCACTTTGATTTTTGTAGAAGAATATTTTTTTGAAACGCACACGGTAGGATCCGCTTAGTTGCCTATTCAAATCGTTAGCCTAGTTTAACTAAACGTCGCGTGCTGAATCTACATTATGACGTCATGTTTTGAATGTAAAACGTACACGTTTTGTCTTCGGAAAAAGCCGAAAAGAGTTACGTTATTTCGAACTTTTTTTCATTTCTTCTTTTATTGTTTATCAATTTAATTCATATAAATGTCGCGGTATTAAAATCGAATACATTATTCAGTATCTAAAAGATCAGTTCCTTGATGTTAATGTTTTGTTTTTTTTATTTTCCATCTGATAATCTGATGAGACATACATAGAACATGTCGTGTTTCTTGATTGAAGCACCATTGAAACTTGATCTGGTGTCCTCTTTTGTTTCTTTTAATTAAAATTACCTTCTTTTGAAATACTGGAACATTTTAAGCGATTTTATGGGCAATAAACATCGATAAGTACCAGTCAATTAATGATCGAACTAACTTTTTTAAAACAAAATGGCTGCCAATATGGCGGCGTCCAGGGCTGGAAGATTTTTTTTTTTTTGGCCTTTGTATTCCCGACTCAATTTTTATTTTGCACTGATTTTCTTATATATACATGTTACAATTTATCCTCGCTTCACGAAGCGGGCTTCGCCTGCCTCTTGCTGCGCTCGGTATAATTGCATAGTGCAAATGAGTATATACATATGTGGAACAGAGTGTACAAAAACTCCATGCCTGAAGCGATAGTTAGGCTTCATATTATATTGTACTAACAAAAATGAATATTATTTTAATGATTTTTTTAAATGTTATTTTATCAGTCTGACAAAATGAAAAAAAAAAAAGGTTTTTTTTCTATGATACAATTATAAATATCTATTTCTTCGGACCATTTATAAATATTTCATGTCAGCATTTGTAAAATATACAATTTTAAAAACTTTCGAAAAGTATTATTATTCATTTAATTTTATAAGCGAGATATGCCACTTAAAGAAAATAAGAGAAAGAATGCGGGGCAGACAGGAACCACGCAGCCCAAGAGGCAAACGACTGAGCAGGAGCATGAACCATCCGAGGCTATTGAGAGCAGTGGGGAACAGCCTAGTCCTTTTTCTGAGGTTCCCGGAGAGCATGGACCATCCCAAACTCCCGACAGACAGTCAAGTATTGTAAAAGCTAATGTGTGCATGAATGTACTCTAAATGTTTCTCCACAAAGTTACCCCATGCCAATAGAACCTCCACTGTATTCCATCAAGCAATTTATCTTAAAGTCTGTTAGCTAAGATAATACATTCAGAATTCATAGACTTAGCCCTGCTTCTCGACAATACATTTCTCTATGTGGAGGCAGAAACACAAACATGTTTCAACAAAAAGGAGAAATGGAGGGTACTCTATGGCTAACACAAATTAATTCAATCATATTAGAAAGTTGACAAATAATTTTATAGTATACAGCTGTATATATTCTACTGGCCACCCAAATTCATTCCAATGGCTACTAAATTATATTTAAAAAATCTTATGGAGGGGGAGGGGGGGGGGGGGCTCACGATGGAACGAGAATGGAAAAAAAGTATGATAAACAGTTAAGGTTTAGGTGAAGTATTGATAAATCAACCCCATGGTCAAAGAAAGATTACTAATTATGGTTGATGTCCATGCAACACCATAATCAAAAGCTTGCACAATCACTAATTTTTCAAATGCATCATACAGCAAAAGATACAATTTTGATTCAAAAGGTAGCAGTGACAGGATATGATGTCAATACAGGCATACATATACATGTATCAGATGTGGAGAGAATCATTAATATTTCCTTGAACCTGTCAAGTTCTAGCATACGTGCACCTTAGGAGTTATAATCACCTTGGTTTAGACCTCTAAGGCAGGGTCAAACCCAGCTTCATTCTCCTCTCCCCGTCTCTACATCATTTCAGCAAAAATCCCAAAGAGATACGAGCCGTAGGTAGAACACACAATGAATTTTTTTATTCATATTTAAAATTTCCTTAAATTGCCTAAACCAAATAATCTATTTGAAAAAAAGTCTTTACGTTAAAATTTGGCGAATAAATAAATAAAAAAAAAAACCTGAAAGCGAAATAGAAAAGATAATAATCTAAAACTCCTTATTGAAATCCTAATGAAAATTCAAACAGAATTATGCTATAATGATATTATTTAAGCTTAATTTGCCTTGCTGCACGTTCGTTAGCTCACGGAAACATTGTTAAAAAAGTAAAAATGGACCAACCAGACTTCTTTATTTCTGCGAAACTTAATCACTCAATAAATTGCTTTTCTTTCTTTATTTAACCCATTCGTGGTTTAAGCATCCTATCTTAAGGTAGAAGTGCATCTTTTTTATACAAAAAGTAGAATTGTTAATTATTTGCCTCTTTAACATGAAATCTGATTGCAGATAAACGTTGAATAGCTTAAAGATCCTCAATTTGTATTTCCTTTTCTATATTTTTTTAGCATTAGCATCATGAAACCTTACCGTTATCATGAATATATGATCACACACTATTACGGCATTAGTGATCTTTCAGTTCTTCCAGAGATTTTCTTAAACAGCGCATTATCGTGGGCAAAATTGAAAAAAAAATAACCTCGATTTCCTGTTGAAAACTTCCGTTTTTTAGATTAAACCTTAGAACATTGGTGAATTTTGCAAAATATTTCTTAAGCAGGCGTTTGGTGTTCTTGTTTTCGAAGGTATGAGAACATTTTCACGTGAAGCGGTCGCAAAATTGCCCCACCCTTGCAATACAATGTTCACGGATTCCTTAAGGTTGTTAACTATACGTCACAAAACAAATTTCGACGTAATTCAAAGGTTAATAGGTCTTGGCCGTGTCCGATGTAATTGAGACCTAGTAGATGTATTAAACAAAAAAACGAAACTGAACTAACAAGTGAGTTTAAAAAAAATGATAAGACAAGAGCTTGAATGCCCTTTGTAACAAATGTGATATAAAAGTTTCTTACCACATCCACTTAATATCTATATTTTTTCCTTGACTTTATTATGAAGAGAGCCTCATAATTTTCATGTTGTTAAGAACGTATCAAAGGATTGTATGAGGATCAATATGTATTTGATTTTGATACTGAAAAGTCCTCTTCCAATAATGTCTTTCATCAGAATTTCTGTTTTACGTTCTAACGGCAACTATTATTTTTGTCGTCTAGCATGGGTTTTTTTTATCAAAATTAAAGTATATTGAGTCTACGAAAAGGAAGCTAATTTACTAATAATAAATAAAGTTCGTTCTACTACACACAACTCATGAATACCAGCATTATTACTTTTTTCGTATTCAAAACACTTTAGTTTATGATAGAAGTATTATGCTGGATCAAATGATATTTTTTTGCCGTTAAATTTTTTCGACTTAATCGGACCAAAATATAATAACTATTTAATAAACTATTTTTAAAATTTTAACTTTGATGACATTTATCTTTACAGCAAGCAATGGACAACAAGCTAAATATAAGGTAATTTATCAGCAATTTTTTTTTATGAATCGGTGAATTATGTAGATTATTGAAATTGTATTATTTTTAGTAGTGTAGAAAGTATTTTGATAATACAACAACTGAGCTTTTTGATCAAAATGTGTCCGTATTCTGTCATTTTTGTCATCGTCGTTTGTCAGTCTTGAACGTAGTCGTAAACTGTGTACATGTTTATCGTCTTCTCCAGACTCACTTGGCCGATGTCAACGAAGAAGATGGGTGGATAAGGCGTGTAAAATGCCCATACACGATCGGACAGGCTACTGAAAAATCAAAGTATCAATAAATCTGATGGGTTTTTTTAAAAATCATTAAAAACAATATATATTTAACGAATCATTGATTTTTAACCTATAGGTATGTTCAATACTTGGAATATGTTGACTCAAACAGGCGTATACGTATCAAAAACCGGCAAATACTGTCATTTTTTAGAACTTCAAGGCATTTTCTTTTTTAGAGTGGGTCTGTGCTCCATATTTTTCTCATAGTCTAATTAAGGTCTATTGGAAAACAAACCGATTTCAATCAACAAAAACGTGGAGAGATGACCCACTATTCATTTAAAATATCATTTTGTTTCCTAACAACTGAACGTTTTGAAAAAATAATACAAGTCCGGTAGTTCGTGACCTTAGTCAAACATAATATTTAAAAAGCCCACTTTGTTGTGTCTGAAATGGCTCAGTGGTTAGAGTACCTGGCATAAGCTAGCCTTATATATCTAGGGTTTTTATGTAACGGGTTCGACACCACCAACATTTCTGACAATATTTTTTTCCCTTTTTATTGTTAAATATATAAAAAAAAAACTGACTATAGTTAGAAATTTTGATTTTGCAAAGTTGTATTATAATATATTTGAGTAGATTTAATTGGGGAAAAATAAATTTAAAATTGTATTTCACTACTAATCCGAATGAGCATTTGCACCATCTTATTCTCCCATCTTCTTTGTTCAAATAAAAGGTCAAATCCCCATGAAGGTAGTAGTAAATTAGGAAATGATAAAAATAGGTTTGGGTGTTGAAAAAATTGTCGAATCAAGAACCATACAGCCTGTGTGTTGGAATGCATATCAAGGAAACCGGAGTCCAAGAGGTTCTAGGAAATCAGCCTACACCATAATAGAAACAGCAACTCTCAAAGCTAAATTGAAGTACATTGAGCTAGAAGGCCAATAGAGGCAAACCTTAAAAGAACTCGATATGATACAGTCTAAGATTGCTGCTCTCGAAATATGAAAAGAAGGCACAGAGAACTAATCATTTTATAACAACTTATAGGATATTCCAAAGATCAATTAAAAAAATGGTGTTCCATAAAACAAGGAAAGTAAACAAGATGTTAAAGTCAATATTGAGTAATATGGAACTTCAACACACCAGTGATGATTCATTGACCTAAACTTTAAGGCCAAAACTACAAGAACAACAACAAACCACAGATTGACAGACAAAGCATACATTAAGCCGCATTAGCAGATCGTAGTAAGTCATGAAGCTCAACCTCAATTAGTACCTCGTGAACCACAAACAAAAGTTCGAAGATACTTCCAGTTTAAGCATTCCATGTGTCTAACCAACATAATGAGAGGCTTGTGTATCCACTGTTAGATAAACAATCCGATAAAAACAATTTTGCTTAAGAACCTCTGCAAGAAATTATTATTATCTCAGTCGACCTTATGCTTATACCATGTGTGCTTATTGACAGCTGCAAGGACCTGGAGTAAGAGGTTTCAACTCTAAACAAAATTAGTTGCATTTACCTTAAACTTACACAAGAAACATCATGCCTGCAAATGAAGCTCATAAATTGCGAGAAATGATTACAAGTTATTTGTCGACCAACCTTAATATCTAATGACTGTAAAGTTGGATTAATTGTTAGATACAACCCTTCATAGGCTTAAGTACGAGGAGATGTTACATATTGTACCTGTACGAGCTGACTTAGGAAGAGGCGTAGTGGAATTATGGACGGCCGTACTTCTGAGAGTGATACTAGCCACTGTATTGTTTTGCGAGATGTACATATACATACTGTAGTAAATATTATAATTAAAGCATCATTGAATCAGATAATTTCCTCTGTGTTTGGTTATTAGATAAAACGTTACGATGATCCCGAGTCACGTGACGGAAAGCAATTTTTTTAGAGGCTATAAAAGGCCGGCGCGCTTTTGAACCGAGTTCAGTTGGCCGATAGCTGCAGAAGCAAAAGGAACCCTACGGGTAAGAATTATAGGTCTCATTTGCGGTGTCTCAAATGAATGCAGACGGACCATTTGAGATTTATATATTCTTCGGTACTGTACTAGTAAATAATACAAAGCCGGGAGAGTGATGTTAGGCACTTGCGGTCTGGGAGGCTTTGGTTCAGCACACTTGCTGGAACGTAGAGTTTCAGACAAATAAAGGTTTCAAGCACAGAGGGTTAAAAGGAAAATTTATTATATCATTCAATCATATTTGTGATCAAAGTGAAGTGATTTTCATTTAATTATAATAATCAAACTAAACGTAAAGTAACGTTAAGAAAAATTAATATCATTCGTGGTTAGAACCCACAAAACACATTACAATACCAAACCTGAAATGACTGGCTTTACCACAAAACAAGTTGCAATTTCTATTAGAAACAAAAACGAAGGAAGTTATAAATCCAGAAGACTTTACAAGAATGATAGAATTAGACTTTACTGAAAATTATGAGAACTCAGAGTCACTGTTTGACGATAATAAACCGTATTGGGTAATGGAAAAGAAGGTCTTAACACAATGCACATGATGTGTCACCGCCATTCCAAGATAACATGTTCAATCTTCCAAACAACCAGGATATGACACTTGAACGATTCAACCACTTCAGAAAGAAGCTATTTAACAGTTAGCAATACCACATGCATTACTTTAATGAAATACATAAAAGTCAAATAGGTATGAAAAGAGAGAGGGAGAGAAAGAGAGGGAGAGAAAATGTCTCAATAAACGTTAGGAATTCTAATGGTGCATGAAATCTGATGCCTTTCAATTCAAGATTAACCTAAACGACCGACAATTTACCAGGAATGGTATTATGTCAACCTTGAGCTAAAGTATTTATTGTATCAAGTATTTTAGTTGAGAAAAGATCATACAGAAGATGTGCAGAAAGCAGATAGACTTGGAAACCAGGACGCTGTATAGAAGACCTAAATACAGTATCGATCAGACCCAACCTAACGGAAAGTAAACCCCAACTAAACCCTGGGTTTACTTTCTGGGTTTACTCTGGGTTAACTTCGGGTTTAATAGAGTGGACCCAGAGTAAACCCAGAGTAAACCCAAATTAAACTCAGAGTGGACACAGAGAGTAAACCCAGTCAGAAGTATACCCCTGAAAGCAGACGCTAACTGTGTATTCGGAATATACAAGGGTAGGAATTACAAGCAGTAGGATGGTAACATAAAATACTAGTCTGCTTCACACTTCAGTGCATACAGTTGACCTCAAAAGCAATTTCAAAGTAAACCCAAAGTAAACCCCGAGTAAACCCAAAGTAATCCCAGAGTGGACCCCAATTTTCAAAACGTTAACCCAGAGTAAACCCCAGGTAAACCTGAAAAGTAAACCCGGGGTTTAGTTGGGGTTTATTCTGGTGTTAGGTTGGGTCTAATCGGTACTGTAAGTTAGGAACTTTGCGTTTTGACGACAGAATGTCATCACTTTTCCGACGCTGGTACAGTAGGGTATGCTCATTGTTAGTATGTCCGTCTCAGCAGCGAGACGATTGCTTCTTGTGAAAGCAAAATCTAGGGGTTTTTCAATAAACCCTCAAATGTTCCACTTTTTGAGCTTACAGTTGTCTTAGTATGAGTCAGGGCTAGTTGTGTCCGCATAGGGGAATTTGCAATCATCAGAGTAACACATTAGATTTTGACAGAGAGGAACGTAATTCTCGTCTACATCTTAAATGAATATACTCTTTTTGTGTACAATAGATCAAGGATGATACAGTACAATTTTAGGAGAATAACGTTATTTCCAGAGTAAATCCTTGTAGATATAGCGTCATGTGCTGCAACAGCTGGCATGGCAAAATATGTATTAATGGACCGACGTTCTTGTTGGCGTCAAAGAAACCTTTCAACAACATCTTAAAAACAGCATTGTGGGAAGATTACATAGATGTTTAGAGTGGCCAGCTATCTAAAATCAAGGTTGAGTGCAAAGAATCCACACATTTGATAGATAAGTTGGATTATTATTCAAATTGGACAAATGTGGACAGAATTGTTGTACGTTGTTTGAAATTCAAGCTTAAAGCTGAACACTGCTCGAAAATAGGTACTTGCCTCTTTCATCACTGCTGCCCCTACAATCCCCTTTATAAGGCAAAGATCTCTGAACAGTTCAAAGTACTTTGCTGTAGAGGTCTCACCTGTATGAACGTTCATTTTGCCTCACCTCGCTATGAAATTATCAAATTGTATCCACTTTTTTAAGCCAGGAGAATACTAACATAAAAAGTTTGGTCAATGCATTATTTACAATCAGAATATGCACATAGAATAAAAATTCGTAGCACTAAATACAAAGGCCACGAAAGGAATATTATACGTCCGCCACGAGTTTCAGGTGTGCAATCGGGTGTAACGAAATCGAAGGGTTTATATACCACGTACCTGTGTGACGGTGCCTATATACGAGCGATGTTCCACCTTAAGCTTAAGCGTTTAAAGCCACTTAACCCTTGACATAACATAAAGCAGTTGTCAGTTGCAGACACAGGAGTAGCAATAATACGCACAAGACACTGCCATGTCTTTAAAAAGGAAGTCATTGCACTCGACCCTTATATTAATAACAGAGGCATTGTGCGATCGGGTAGAAATTGAGATTATGTTATAAGCTAATCATTCTACCCGCAAAATAGCCAGGATTTGTTTTCAATTACAACTCTATATTTTGCAAAATGGATGCTACCATTTACAATTCTTAAGGTATCAATACCTTCATTGGTAATACATCCCATATTATTAAGCCAATGTGTGCTCCCTGACCGGAATTAAAACAATAGGGTGTCCATTTTTCTCCTGGTCAGCTTCAAACTAAAACACGTTTGTCCAAATCCAATCCATCTAAAACTCGTCATTAAATATATCTCTATTTTAGTGTTCATCTAAAGTTCTCTGTCTGTTCAGTGTACACAATGCAAGTCATTTATTCAGGTTTTCTGCAAGATTTTGGATGGGTTTTTTTTTCCAGACAAAACACTTGTGGAACTTGTTCTCGTATATTTTTCTCTGGATCGTTCGTTTTAACACAGTTTGAGGTCTTAACTGATTAAAAATTGCACATATTTGATACAAGGGGTTCCTTCTGTTCGTTTTTGACAGATTCAAGCTTCCTAATATAAAAAATGGCCTCCTACTTTCTACACTTCCTCGGTCTTTCAACCATCTCAAAACTCCATACAAAGTTGGTTGTGGATGCCTTGTTTGGTTAACAATCTGTGACCCGTTGATACCCACTTTTTGTAACTCAACAATGCATTTCTTTCGAACAATAACATCTCTCGTTTTGTTTTGTTACCATTTTTGAATATACGGGCTGTATAAAGACTAGCAGACAATGTCACAGTTCCGGTAACCCCCAAGGTCAGATTTATACGTCTTAACTTCCAGTTTGCAAAACAAAAGGTATAATTTTGAATGTTCACCTAAGACATTCACTAAACGTTATTGACAAAAATAAAGGCTAGAAAAAACTAAGTTATCTTTACTTTTGGCATGCCTCTGTATTTGCGTCAAAGATAATAACCTACGTAGAAACAAAATGCGTTTCGGTGTGTTCTTATAACGTCAGCAGGTAAGGATGGACATGTCAGAAGTGCAAATGTCGTCATAGGATCTCAAATCTCAGACAGACTAACAGGGCAAAAAAGACGGACACTTATCGATAATGAAAAACCCAGTCCAAAATATCGTACCGCTGAAGGAGACCAAGGAAGTCTCGAAAGGGAGCCCATTGATTGATTTGAGTTTTAAAGAAATAATCAATGTGGTTTTAATTAACATGACACTCTAGTCTTTCGATGCAATTTTAGTTAAATTATAAAAAAAAAATTCCTTTGTACTGTAAAAATCGATCCCGTCACATAAAGCGAGAAATGTAATCGAAGTATAACTTTACGTATTTTTGTTAATGGAACTCTTTTGTTGTTGTTGTGAGGTTGAACATATTGATTCGTACATTGGTCCGAGCGATTGTATAGTGTATTTGTTATATCTGTTATACATGTAAAAAGGTGCAAAGGAGGTAACACTCATTATTGTATATTTTATTTTTTGTTGTGCACGTAGTTATAGTTCAATTTTTAATAACAGTAGGCCATTTTTTACCTACTTATTTTGCTTGGTTAGTTTCACGTTGAAGAAGAGTGGATATAAACAATGTGAACATGAAATGATACTTGATGATGCACCTGTAACACCCACTATCTTATAATTTATGAGACCATTGAAAAAACTTTTTGAGAACTTTCATGCTACAATTTATGATTATTAATTATGCAAGCATCCTAATATAGAGTATATTCTAAATTGTTCAAAGTGTGATCTTTGAACCTATTGTTTAACCCAAACTTGATAAGGAAATATTTGAATTTATACATAAAACTAAATTTATAAATTTTTTTGAGCTATGATCCCGACCGTACCTGTAATAGGTCTTAGGAAAGGTTCAATGTTCAGAAATTAAATGTGTTGGTAAAACTCTTTCAAAATGTTCGTATTTAAGGAACTGCAATGCTCAAGTTTGAAATATTATTTTTAAAATAAAGCATCTAGACTCTAAACTGTTGGCCTAATAGCAATTGAAACAACCCTGGCTTAGATAAATGTATTTCAGTATATAAAGCTGATCCAGCTGCTTAAAAGATCCATGGACAATGTAAGTTGGTTGAGCGATATAGCCTTTTGACCTCTTGTTTAAGTAAAAGAACCAAAGAATTAATATCTACATTACAGATATTCAATGACCCTATTCATGGCCACATTGAAATTCATCCCTTGTGTGTGAAAATTATCGACACTCCTCAATTCCAAAGACTTAGGTCCATTAAACAACTTGGAGGGACCTATTTCGTTTATCCCGGTGCAAGTCACAATCGATTTGAGCATTCTATAGGGTTTGTATCTTTATTTTGTTATAGGAAAAATGTATGGTAAATCTGCCTGTTTTTAAAATATGCTTGATTCATAAAAAAACGTTTACCTTTTTTTGAACTCATTTTAATTTATTAATATATCAGTATAATGGCAATGTTACTAATGTATCCGATCAATATTATGACCTACATTGTAATTTCTCAACCTTGAATAACCATCATGCGTTTAAGGTGGAATAACACATCGTCATAAAATGGCTGACCTCTGATTGAAACGACATTTTGTTCTATTAAAAGAATTTTATCGATGGCAACACATAAATTCCTTCATAGCCGAGTTGATAAAATGTATGGATTGTGATCTGTACATACCGAGTTCGAATCCCGCAGGGGCTTTTGTTGTTACTTACTGAATTGATTTTTTTTAGATATTCATTTTTCATCCCCAATTTGCAAATTTTTCGCTTATTTGACATATGTATAGTTTGTTCATCCTTATATCTTTTATAAACAAAAACATTACAGGTAATTTAAGTGACTTTTTCCAGATATGTTATTATTATTATTATATTTATATAGATAATTTTAGAGTAGAACAAGTTTTACCTAGAGAAATTTTCAAAAATATTATTAACTAAGCAGTAATTATAAATGAAGAATGCATTATGGTCTATGGGGACAAGCACATTAAAAAAAATAGAAATATCAATAAATGCCTTGGTGGAAATGTGTATTTTGTTCATAGGAAGACAAAAACTATTGAAAATAAATTTTATACCGTATAGTTTTTTTTAAATTATTTTTTATAGAATTAAAGCAAAGGGGGACAACTCTTCAAGAACATGAAGAGTTCATTAATTAAAAGCAATTCACTCATAAAATGATACTTAAACATGACAATTTTGTCTAAGTATATGGCGGTTTAACCCCATACACATCTGTTATGCAACCAGATTTAATGAATCTGGGGCTATTATGGATCGGATACCTTAGGTTATTTGTTGTTTACAACAAACTATCTTAGAACAAACTACCTGACATAATCTATGTATGTTTGGAGTTAAATATTGTTGATATGACCATTTTGGGAGGACAGTTTTAAAAAGAACACAGAACTGCAAAGACTGTACAAATGTTGCTATGATAAAAATAAATCATAGTTTTTTAAAACTTTAGTATAACTGTACTTTTGGTTCAAACTTTCAAGGCAAATAAATCAAAACCAACTTTATCCCAATTGATACTAGATTTTCTATGGTTATCTTTTTATAGCATCTAACCAAAAATGCATAAAAGGTAAAATATGAATTTTATTTAAAGTTATTTTCCGCTTTTTTCAGCGTTTGCCATTTAGCTGGACAGCTCGTTTCTGCCTTGTCAGTACAGACAGAACTTGATATCAGTGATGATGATGTGTTGTGTGTAAAGATTGCTGGACTGTGTCACGACTTGGGTATTTACATTTGGTCTAGCTATTGCAATCGGTTTCCGTACGTCACGCTCGTTTTTTTTGTTTTTTTTTTTTTGTTTTTTTTTTGTCTCTCTCTTTAATTATTGGGCATTTTTTTCCTTAGCATGTTTTTTGAATGGGAAATAATCCATTTGTGTGGAAATGGAAACATACATGTAAATGGTAAATTTTACGACTCTTTTTCTACAGGGTCGTAGGGCCCTAATTTTGAAAATATGATCATCTTTTTAAATATTCTTTTATTATGCACATCTGAAAGGATACACGAATTAAAGTAAAGTTATGCAGATAAAGAGGCTTTACACCAATACCTTTATTCTGCACTTTGAACAATTGGTAGTGAGGGCAAAGATATTGGGCGCTCAAGTGATCTGGGCCCATTGGCTTCTTTTATGTTGATTTTCAAAAACTTCATTGAAAACTGGCTATATATATAAAGTTTTAGGGATATGTATTGCATTACGATAAAAAAAAGAGTTGAATCAATAATTGTTTCATTGAACTGTGATTTAAATTTGACCGATTGATCTGTTTCTATAGGACATGGACCATTTTCTCACATGTTTGATGGCAGATTCTTACCAAGTATTGGCAACGAAACAAAGGTAATGTTGTTATATCAGAGGGCGAGTATAAAAAAAAATAACATATTTTTTAAAGAGACACTACAGTCTGTTTTCCTCTTCTTGGTGTTTGTTTCTTAAACACAGTTAAATTAAATCATAAAAGCTTTGCATCTGTTGAAAGATGCAATGATAAACTAGAACTTGTGTGTCAAAGATGTTCCGAAATTCTTAACTTATATCATATCGATTCGATTTTTTAAATTTTTATTTACAATACATGATTTTGATGGACAGCAGTGGTTGGTGGAATTTTAGGTAATTTTATAGAATAAACACGTAGTTAGGATGCACAGGGTCATCATGGCAAGTGCCTTAAATTTTAATGATGAGAAGTTTCTATTTCGAAGACCTTAAAATTTAATTTTTTCTTCAAATGAGGCACCCTACACAGAAAGGCGGAACTAGATGTTAGAATATTTTTTTTATTTTTAAAGGTGTTTTGATAACAAAAGTAGATTTGCCTTTTAGTTAAATCTGACCAAATTTAGTCTGCTTATCCTCTTCCTAAAAGCCATGCGGAATGTTTAAAATCGATGTGCATGCACTTTTGAATGAGAGGATGGACCGTCAATATTTACTGTATAGTCTCCGCGGAATTATAACTGTAAGCGACCAATGAAAATTTTGTAAATTACACAACGCGTAATTTTTGTTAAAGTTCTGACCTTTGCAAAAACTTCATTCAGGTCATCGGAAAATTGTTATTTTATGGAATTTGCGCAAAATGAGCTGAAATGTCTCTTTAAGTCAATTAGTATAATTGGAAAGTAATGGTAATATTAACTTTTGATCAAGCATGTTTCAATTTAAAATAGGTAAATTCTTATTGTCTAAAATACTGAGAACTGCGCAGTTGACATGCTGCATGCATGCTATAATTCTAGGGTTCAATGATTAGCACGCAGTCTTTAAAAGGTCTAAAGCGTTCTTGGTTTTATTTCAGCATGAATCTCTGTCTGTAAAAATGTTCCAGCACTTAGTAGAAAAAAACGAATTGGACACAGATTTTAGCGTTTATTTTAAAGAAGACCTGAACACGAACAAAAAATTCATAACGGAACTAATCGACACAAAGGATGAGACTCAGGTACATACAATAATTCTTTACGATTTATGCTTAAAAACGGTAGTGCATATTTTAATACATTTTGTAAATGGTAGATAAGTGCATATAACATTATGGACCTGGTATACTAACAGGTACAATTTACTAAAAAATGTCCTCTTGGCAATTGGAGATAACTCGTTTATATTACTTTTTAAATGCTTATAATTTCATGCATTGTATACATTTGAGACTTATTGGGCCCCTATGAATTGTTATTATTTTTATTTGAATTACATTAGTTGTCATAAAAAGGAAATAACACAAGATTATATTAATGATTTACTAACTTTTGATTGTTTCTGTTCATCTAGAACATGGCATTTGCTCGTAATGATATGATTATAGTTTTGCATGATATTTTATTCCATCTGTGCGAGAAATCAATTCCATAAGTGTTTTATTTTTTTTAAAATGCATTTAGTCTTTTTGGGCGTAATTTCCTATTGTTTGCATTCTGTTTTGTTGGCATAGTTCTAAATAAAGTTTTGTCAGCTATTTATCGTAATTTTAAAAACGATATTGACACAATATTGATACAGAAAAATGACGCGATTTACGATATATCTTTGCTTTTTCTATATTCACAAAGGCTTCTTAATTTTAACTAAATTAGCAGTACCATTAGTTTTTATTACCTATTTCTGTTACAATATCTTATTCTTTCTTATTCTCAACTTTGTAAATAAGGAATTTAAAAAAATTAAAATTGACGGCACTGTAGCTAACAGGTCGTCAATTCATTTTTTAAGACCGGGGGCTACGGTGCAATCAATTTTGATTTTTTTTAAACATACGTAAAAGTGTTTCTGTGTGTCGTAGAGTAATGATAAAATATGACTGATGGATTTGTTCTGATGTGGGTCTTTCAGGGCTGGCCATACGAAGGAAGGGGTCAAGAAAAAAGATTTCTTTATGAGGTAACTCTTAGCAGAATTAATGATACTTTTTATACCACCGCAAACAAAGTTTGGGGATATATAAGAATCACCTTGTCCGTCCGTCCGTCTGTCCGTCCGTCTGCCTGTGAAATAGTGTCCGGTCCATATCTTTCTTATGGAGAAACATTGGAAGTCATTACTACACACAAAAATTGCTTATGACTTAAGGGTGTGTCATGACCTTGACCCTAGGTAATTCGAGCAAAATCACTGGCAGAAAAAATGCAAAATTCGTGTCCGGTCCATATCTTTCTTATGGAAAAACATTGGAAGTTCTTACTTCACACAAAGATTGCTTATGACCTTAGGGTTGGTCATGATCTTGAACCAAGGCTATTTGGGCAAGGTCAAAGTCACTAGCAAAAATGTGCAAAATTCGTGTCCGGTCCATATCTTCCTTTATGAGAAACATTGAATGTTCTTACTTCACATAAATATTGCTTATGACCAAAGGGTGAGTCATGACCTTGACACAAGGTCAATTGAGGAAGTTCAAGGTCATTTTTTCCCCAAAAGCTAAATTCTGTCTGGGTTATATCTTGTATTAATGGAAATATTAGAAGCTAAAATTTGACACAAAGCTTGCTTGTCTCAGGCCACATAAAATTATTTTTGGGAGTTTATTTTAATCAACTCTCCTATGCAGTTACTCAGACAAACCGAAAGTGAAACTGTTTGGACCTCAGCACAAACCAATGCTGCTGACAAGACTTAGTTCTTAAAAATAATTGATAAATCCGATGTAATGTATGCTAAAGCATTGTTTTTCAAGGAAACTTTTTTATAAATACCTTGAAATTAGTCAGATTTTAAATGATACGAACAATTTAAATATTGTTTGTAGTCGTATGTATTCTTACCCCAGAGTTCAATATAGTCTCGTTCAACTCGACGCTCGGCTGTCTCCATAGATCCTTGTCGGATAATTACGGGTCAGCCGAGCGTTTGGTTGAACGAGACTAGAGTTCAATATTGCTTGGATCCATACAATTTTCGAGAATTATTTCTATTACTGATACATAGTTTGATTGAATAAATTTGATCTTTAAATATTATTTAACATGATTCATATGGGGGTTTCTCGACATTCTTGTCGAAAAAGTCCAAAAATCCATATTATAAAAATGTGCGTAATTCAAATAGAAACTACATGTATTTGGCATGCAAAATAACATACATGTATTGTTGATTTTAAAATAAATAAACATCGACAAAATCAACTCCCGTCAGTTCTATAGTACTTTGATTAGATTCTTATCCCCGTCTCTCTGAATATAGCCTGCCCCGATGAATTTTGAAAAATGTGGGAAAAAAATTCTGAAAAATCGGGCTTAGTATACCAATAATTAAAAATGTTGAAATATTAAATGGCTACTTGACATGTGGATTTCGTTTCATTCGAGTCATGGTTGTTAACGGAAGGATGCAGAAGTCCTCATGCATTAACAGTTAACTTAAAATAAAATGGAATTAGAGGATAGAAAATGGTTTGTTTACTCCTATTAGCATTAACAGTTTTAAAAAATAGAGCAGTTGATATTTATAGAAAATGGACAGTGAAAAGGATTCATCCAATATTTCCTTTAATAGCAAAAATACACGCGTTATGACATTTTTCTTAGCGGGGGGTATTAATTATGAGCTTGCTTACAGTACCTCTAGTTTTTTTGTTTTTTGTTTTGTTGTTGTTGTTGTTTTTTGTTTTTTTTTTGTGTTAGGAGCAGTCGTTTAATGTGGTGGTGATGGTGGTGAGAGTTGCACTTAACATTAAAAAAGCGATTTTATTTATTGTCAGTTTCATTTATATTTCCATTTACAAACTAACTTTTGAATTGTAGGTTATTTTTTAAACCAAAGAAGATTGTTGTTCTCATACTTATTTTCATCTTCAAAAGTCAAGAGTTTCTGATCCGCTCCATTTTACATAAACCATTGTCCAAATACATATAGTTTGACTGGGTTAGAAACATCGCGGCCTAGTTGGTGTCTTAAAAGTTTGCATGATCCGATGAGAAACGTTGTTTCAAGACTGATTTTAATTGTTTAGTAGTGATCAGCGTAAACCGGTATCAAGTAAATCTGACAAACAATAATTAGTATTTGACGTAAGGCTATTGGTTTTTATTCCGAGTGAATTTGCCTTTTTCACAGATTCGATCACTATACACAA
>VIAA01000207.1:0-55571 GCA_015776775.1 Magallana hongkongensis
CGATAAATATGTAGGATTTAAAAAAAATATCTATGCGTATAAATTAAGGCATTTTGCAAATAAACTACAAAATGCCTGCACCAGAGTACAAGCTTACACCTTTTGCATTTCAACACATGTGAGATAATGTCCGTAAGGTGTAACTGAATTTTAACTTTTAAGTTATTGTGAAATTAATCAAAAACCTACTTTCATGTTCGATAAACAAGCATGAAATAGCAAAAATGAGAGTAAGGTGGTGGACACGCTTTGGCGAATCCAAGTCAGGGATAGTCTCGATCAAAATATATACTTGCAATATAATAATATTGAATAAATACGTAAAGAGTGAATATATCTACTGTGTGCCTATCTAGAGAATACATAGAAGTTAAGATTGGACAAATGTTGAAAAAATAAAATGAGTCAATTCGTTTCTTTAGTGAGCGATTTTAGTTTTGATACTCATTCGCTTGCGAAGCACGACCTCTGGTGAGAGAATGGGATAGAACTTTCCATAACGGGGTAACCATGGACGCTGCCTAATTTACGAAAAGTGTCAGACGAGTTCATCGTGCATCGCAGGCAGATACCTAGGATCGCACTAGAAACATTTAATAAATAAAATGGAACAATTATTGCGACTTTAGTATGAATGGAAAGAACTTTCTAGAGTGGGGTGCCAGAAACGGGTTGACTAATTTACATCATGGCGGAAAGTGTGGGCGAGTTAATTAACCATAGGGCAGATACTTTGAATATGACAACTTTGGTATAAAATAATTATATGCATGCAAATGAATAATAATGCATAACATAGCGTGTTTTAATTTCATACCACGGCAGATTCGTTGTAAACCTTAGACAATAATTTGTAAACATTAATGATCAGATCGTTGTATTTTACGTCTTTATGGATAAATGCATTTATGTATAAATTCATATAACGGGGAATTTTAATGGAGATCCTTCCTCCCCATCAAGATTGTTTTTATCCAAAATTCTTATTTGGGATAGTAATAGAAATTATATTGAAAATTGACCTGAAGAACCAAATTTAGAGAGAGATACACTAAATACCCAATCACTTTGAAATAAATGCAATTGAAAAAGCAGTTGGTTTTTTTATTTAAATTTAAAAAAACATAAGATAAGGAATAAATCGGACAAAGTATATAAACAAGAGGCCCATGGGCCACATCGCTCACCTGAACAGCAGTTCCTTGTAACATTACATTTCGTAGCATATGCTTTTTCTATTTTAAACATTGAACCCCTTTCTGGGGACCCAGTTATGGTCCGAGGTTTATGGTTGGCTTGAACAACATAAATAGTAACATAGGAATGAAAATGTGAAGCACTGCGGTGGGAACGCACGTACACAACCTGAAAAACTGAACATAGCAGAGTTCCACTTCAAGAGGAATAACTCTCAGACTGTACAGAACACAAGAAAGATAACTCTTGGTTCCACTACATTAGAGTTTACACAATTTGAGGATCCTTGCATAGTAATCTCACAAACTGTAGCATTATAGTTCTCGAGAAAAACTTTTTAAAAACATTTTCAATATATCTTTCTATGTTAAACTTTGAACCCCTCTTGGGGCCACAGTATTAGTCCAGTGCTAAAGTTTTAATTATTTGGAATCTACATTATTTAAGGATGCTTGCCTAGTTATCTCACAAGCTGAAGCATTATAGTTCCCTAGAAAAAGATTTTTCAACATTTTCCCTCTATATTTCTATGCTAAACTTTGAACACCTCTTGGGGCCCCAGTATTAGATTGAGATCACAGCTTTTATAATTTCGAATCTACACTATTTGAGGGTGCTGACGTAGTTATCTGACAAATTGATGCATTGTAGTTCTCGAAAAGAAGATTTTTAAACATTTTCCATATATACCGGTACTTCTACATTTAACTTTAAACCCATCTTGGGTCTCTAGTATTAGTCCAGGGGTCACTATTTTAAAACTGTCGAACCTTCATTATCCAAGGTTGTATGCATGATAGTAATCTCACAAATTGAAGCATTGTAGTTCTCGAGAAGAAGATTTTTTAACATGTTACCTTTATATTTCTTTAATAAATTTTGACCCCATCTTGGGGCCCCAGTATTGGTCCGGGGGTCACGATTTTATCAATTAGGAATCTACATAAGCGAAGGATGCATGCATAGAAATTCCATCAACTAAAACATTGTAGTTCATGAGAAGAAAATTTTTAAACTTTTCCATTATGTTTTTTAAAATGTTTAAATTTTGAACCCCTCTTGGTGCCCATCAATTGTCCGGGAGTTACAATTTTTTGAATCTACATTATTTAAGGATGTACATGTATGCATAGTAATATCCCAAACAGTTGCACTATAGTTCTTGAGAAGAAGATTTTAAAACATTTTCCTACATATGTTAAAATCTAAACCCCTACTGGGGCCCCACTTTTTGTTCGGGGGTCACGATTTTTACAATCTTCACTATGTATACAACCTTTTGTGTATGTATTGGCATTTTTGGTGAAGTGGTTCTTGAGAAGAAAATTTTTAAACATTTTTCATATGTAGTTCTATGTTAAACTTTGAACCCCGCCTGGGGCCCCAGTCTTGGTCCGAGGGTCACGATTTCTACAATTTAGAATCTTCATTATACATACCAGCTTTTGTGTAAATATTGGCATTTCTGGTGCAGTGGTTCTTGAGAAGAAGAGTTTTTAAACATTTTCCTAAGGTATTTCTATGTTAAACTTTGAACCCCGCCTGGGGCCCCAGTCTTGGTCCGAGGGTCACGATTTCTACAATTTAGAATCTTCATTATACATACAAGCTTTTGTGTAAATATTGGCATTTCTGGTGCAGTGGTTCTTGAGAAGAAGAGTTTTTAAACATTTTCCTAAGGTATTTCTATGTTAAACTTTGAACCCCGCCTGGGGCCCCAGTTTTGGTCCGAGGGTCACCATTTTTACAATTTAGAATCTTCACTATGTATACAAGCTTTTGTGTAAATATTGGCATTTCTGGTGCCGTGGTTCTTGAGAAGAAGATTTTTAAAAAAATTTCTTATGTATTTCTATGTTAAACTTTGAACCCCGCCTGGGGCCCCAGTTTTGGTCCGAGGGTCACGATTTTTACAATTTAGAATCTTCACTATATATACAAGTTTTTGTGTAAATATTGGCATTTCTGGTGCAGTGGTTCTTGAGAAGAACATTTTTTAAACATTTTCCATATGTTGTTCTATGTTAAACTTTGAACCCCGCCTGGGGCTCGTGTTTTGGTCCGGGGGTCACGATTTTTACAATTTAGAATCTTCACTATATATAAAAGCTTTTGTGTAAATATTGGCATTTCTGGTGCAGTGGTTCTTGAGAAGAAGATTTTTTAAACATTTTCCTATGTATTTCTATGTTAAACTTTGAACCCCGCCTTGGGCCCCAGTTTTGGTCCGAGGGTCACGATTTTTACAATTTAGAATCTTCACTATATATACAAGCTTTTGTGTAAATATTGGCATTTCTGGTGCCGTGGTTCTTGAGAAGAAGATTTTTAAAGACATGCACCCTAAACTTACTGTTTCGCAATTATCGCCCTTTTGAAAAGGGCTGTGCCCTTTATTTTAACAATTTATAACCCCCTTTTCATAAGGATGCTTTGTACCAAATTTGGTTAAATTTGGCCCAGTGGTTTTTGAGAAGAAGTTGAAAATGTGAAAAGTTTACAGACGGACGGACAGACAGACAGACGGACGGACGGACGGACGGACGGACGACGGACAACGGGTGATCAGAAAAGCTCACTTGAACCTTCGGTTCAGGTGAGCTAAAAACGATCAAATGCCACTTTAGGGTTCTCCGGGTTTTTGAAACAAATCACTTTAATAAGAAAACCTTTATAAAATAGAACATTTTTATTTGGAATAACTGGTTAATAGGAAAATAATTTAATTTTTACCAGTCCTATTCCAATCATATCTAAATCTTCCAAAATAAATGGGTAGGGTTGTTTTACCCTTTATTTTAACAAACCTGAAAGGCAGCATTACGCTAAAATCTTTTTTTAAATAATCCCTACCCCAAGTTGAAAACCTAAATACTGATTAAAAAAACCCGCATTAACCTTTCAGCGTAGGTCAGTTAACAAAACACTTTCCTGTCAAATACCTATTTAAGAAGTCATGGAAACAATTTTTGCGATGATCTAATTCTCACTTTTTTTGGCAATCACTTTTACATTGCAAATAACTGAATACGTAGAAGTTATATCATGCATAATTTTCTATAGGAAACTTTTTAAATCGCAAAATTGACTGACGCAAATTAACAAGAGGCCCATGGGGACACATCGCTCACCTGTGCAGCAATGACTTTGAATGGGAGTTTAAAATATATAGTGCTTTATGGCCCTTGGTAGGATAACAAAAAATAAATATTGTAAAATATTCGAATTTAAAACTTTCTTTACATACACGTTATCCTTGACACTATACCTTTATGAAATACACTGTACTATTTTTACCGAGAATAAGAAAATCTTACACAAGATATAAAATAAACATTTGGTAGGGGTACACTGTTAACTTCCATTCCCTATATTTTCGTTCTGCCCCCCCCCCCCTTTTATAAAGCAATCAAAATATATGAGAGCATATAGGTACATTTTCTTTCTCAACGACTAACTAGTTATAGTATATTTTAAAAATATATATATCAGGGTAGTTATTGTATTTTATTTTTTTTTTAAATAATATAGATGTGAAGAAGAAAAATTGTACTTCAATGCGCTCAATTCCTCAAATCAAAAACATGCAAAAATTTATTTTGTCTTCCTCATCATAATTAAACGACTGTTATTTACCTGGCGTAAACATCCGTGACTTTTATGACCTTTCTCACAATTAACTGATGAATACCATGAAAAATGTTGTCACGTGACATGTTAAAAGGGTATAAAAATCAATGTTTGGACAAGCATATCACTCTATTTTACTAAGACCGACCCAATTTTCTCATTTTCATTAAAAAAAACAAATGGCAACAAACAAGGATAATTTTCCGCTGTTTTTTTAGGAATAGCGATAATGCCTTTACCCTGTAACAGAAATGTGTAAAAATTATGGAAACAGTTTTAGAGGCGTCGTTTTTATTTACTAAATTTTCAAAATTGAAGTAGATTTCACATTATCCATTGTATAAAGAGGGGCCCCGAGAGAGTAATTATAGCATATCATCCTTTAATTTCTTTGTACAAGTATTTAACGTTTAGCGAGTCATTTCTAATGATCAACCAATATATCCAGCATCAACCGTAGAATTATAAGCAATATACAGAGCTCACAATTCTGCTAGGTTTGAGTCATATTTTGCTCACATCAATTTATTACACTCAGCTTAAGATTTTAAACTTGGTATTTTCTATTCATCATTTAAATTGGAAACAAAAATATGGCCTCATATCTGTGTACTAACATAGAGTTGTGAGCAAAGCTCTGTATCTTCCTTATAACTCGAAGCTTAACAGCTGCTTAACTCTCAAATATGGTAGTAAATATAAATTGTACACAATTAAACATAAGAAACACGCACCATAACAAATAATGAGGACAATTTATTTTTCAAAATGAACCACATATAAACCTTCATATTTCCGCCAGCGATATTAAACAAACATAAAATAAACATTTCAACGAAACACATTGCATTAATCAACCATTACGCAAAAGATCACACAGCATTACCGATGGAATAAATTGTATTTTACGTCTTTGTTTATACATCAGATTTTGCTTAATTTGCGCAAGTAAACAGTCAACCGTCTGATTTACCGAATTCTCTGTTTGATATACATAAAAATGACAAAATACAAGCAATAGTTCCTAGGTTATAAAGCATAAATAATGAAAACAAAACGAAAATCAAAACAAGATAACACCGTTGTCATATGTTAAAACTGTCAATGCATTGAAATATTTAACCTCAATTTACTTATTCCCTACGCACGCGAACTGTTGCACAACAAACGACTTCATTTTTGTCTGATCGACCCGTTTATCATACGCCACGGCTGCTTTAAATAAAGAACTTTGTTTTATAAGTATGGAATTAAAGATGAATTAAGTTTCTTCTTAAATAAGTCCATAAACACGTAAAATGTCGACCCGCGTTTGCCTACCCGTTTTACCAAGACTCGTGTGGAATACCGAACCCGAAGCTATAAACTGATGAAACACGCATTTCCTTTATATTTATTTTAGTAAAAACTCAGATTTGAAACAGAATTAGCCCATAATTTTGATTTTTGTATTTTATATTTCCCTTTACGTAAGGATTTTTTTTGTGCTAAATAACGTTAAATTTCACTCAGTAGTTCTTGAAAAGAAGATTTTAAAAAATGCACCACCCCTTTTTCTACGGTTTCGAGGTTTTATCCGCTTTAAATAAAGATCGGTCTTTCATTTCTGCAATCAATATTCTTTCCATAAGGATGCTTTGTGCCAAATTTGGTTGAAATTGGTCAAGCGGATTTAGAAAAGACGTTCAAAATGGTAAAAAAAAAAATACAGACGGACGGACAGACGGACGACAGACAAAATGTTATCAGAATAGCTCATTTGAGCTAAAAATGTTATACACCATCCCCATTTTCACAAGATTTGTGACACGCGAAAACAAAGCCAGATATATGGTGAAAACTTACCGTTCTTTGGTTTTTGAGCAATTCCAGGATATTGGTTACAAGTAGACTAGTTAAGGAATAAATCATGTTTTAAAATATTCAACAATAATATATACGTTTATCGTAAAATGGTAAACTGTATTTATTCACAATAACGGATAAAAGCAAAAGGTTGGAATTTTAAAATTTTAACAGAATAAAAATTGAAATTAAGAGAAAAAATTATTCCATTATGAAACTAGACGGCAGTGGTGTTTCCTTACCGCCATGTTACATTCCATTGTTGATGCACTGCAGCTATAACATAAGTCATTGTAGATGACTAATGTCAAGGAATCGCTATAGTTAGTTTCATCATAGGATAAACTTATGTAATAACCACTTGCATAAACGTTTTCGGATGGTGATCTTCTTTTCCGGTAGTTGTTTGGAAAGTTGATTCGTATCATCGTCGGGTTTATATAATTTGCTTCGATAACGTAAGTCGAAAGCGTTTTTACTTCTCCCGAATCTGTTATCTAGTAAGAAAAATCAAAGATGTTCGATTAAATATTTGTCTGTCAGTTATCTACAAATATCATTTATAAAAAAAACATGCCCTGTTTACTTATATTTATTTATTTTCTATTTACTTACAATTCACCAAATCATTATATAAAGTATAGGTAAAAGTAACCTTTATGAAGATGTGTATAACAAAAGATGAAAGCGTTTACATATGCAGGAGTATATCCAGTAACACTATTGGCTAAAATCATACAACATACGAATTCATCATAAGAATCTATATACATGTAGCATGTACAATTCATTATGCTTTAAAGTAATGTTCTCGAAAAACTTTTGAATCTCACTTTTATAAATTGTTTTCTATTTTGTAATATTTGTGTTGTAACATAGCAAGGAAAAGTTAAATGACATGGAAACATTATTTGTTTTCATAAATGACAGAAAAATTGTCAAAACATTTTCCATATCTTGGGAAGGCAACGTTCTACTGCAAGGTATTAATCGTTAAGAAATAAAAAAAAAACACTGTGCCTGACAATTATGCGAGTGCCAAGGTGGAATTGTTGCACCCGTTTAAGCTGCATATATTGCAGACAATTGCTTAAAGAGTTTACCACTACACTGTACCTTTGTTATCATTGTATCTCACCTGTCAGATGAGATATTTACATTTCAAAAAAAAATTCCTACAGGAAAATAATTATTCCCATAGGAAAACAATGTTCCTATAGGAAATTTAAAATTTCCTATCGGAATACAAAATTTTCCTATTGGAATTTCAATTCCGATAGGGTTTGATAAACTATTTTTAATATTATCCGATATGATTTGAAATTATTTATATATTTGATAAGATCTACCTACATGTATCTGTAGCAAATCCCTACAGGAAATGTCGTTCTCCTATAAGAAATATAATTCCTATAGATTTTTCGAATATTCTCAATATTTCCTGTTGGAGAATCATTTCTTCTACGGTAACTATCATTTTCCTATGGGATATCAATTTTTAAAGGTAAATATCTCACCTGTCAGGTGAAACAAATTAAAAACATAATTGGTTATACACTCTCCAGACAATGGTCAATTATTTGGTACATATGAAATTTTCCGAAACTGCATCTTGAGCTGGTTCAAAACTGCCACCTTGGCATTGGCATAATTATCTTGCATAGTGTTAAAACCAAGAAGACATTTATAAGCATCTTTTTAAAAATTACCTTGAACTCGTCCAATTTTGCAAAAACAGTTTGGGATACAAAGTAACCAAAGATATTTGTTTTCACGCATGCTCGTTAACTTGTTTTGCACAATCCTTGTTCCGGCAACGTTAAATTGACAGGTGGTGTTGATTTATCGTGGGAACAATCGGTACCAACATGTGGACCATTGCATATGCAGATTCCTTATCAAAGAGAAAACATCCCTTATTTCATTTTTTTAGATAAAAGCATACAACACTGCAATAGCTTATGAATACAAGAGTTGGATGGAGCACATCGCTCTCACGAGCAACAATAATCATTAAAAACCAGCTTTATGGAATCATATACAAATGATCTATATAATGTAGTAAAATAGATCATGTATAAAGACAATTTAACAATTTTATTCAGATATTCCTATGTTAGGCATATAGTCCTCTTAGTAACTAGATGATTATATGGTTATATAACATATTTCGAATAGCCGTTTCCGAAAGATCTTAAAACAAATGTTCATAAAATATAAACCTACATATACATCAAAATTTAAACCCTCTGCATGGTCCAAGAATTGTCCGGGCCGCAGTCTAAACAATTAAAAGTCATCAAATGTCTGGATGCTAGCATTGGAGAAATATTATAACATTATATTGAACATTTGAGTTTTTGAGTCAGAGATAAATTAATTTTTTGTTATGTAAAAATTTGACCCCCTCAGCCCCCGCCCCCCCCCCCCCCTTGTCCCATTGTGGTCCCACCCTACCTATGAGGAACATCATTTGAACAAACTACATAAGGATGCTTACACAAAAGATACAACTTTTCCTGTCAGATTGTTTAAAGGAGAAACTTTTCTCTATATATTCGTACATAAAAATACGACCCCCAGTTGTGGACCTTAACTTCCCCCGGGGATCATAGGTTGAACAAACCTGACTCTACATTACCTGAGGATGCTTACACACAGCTTTTCTGGTCAATTGATTTTTGAGAAGATATTTGAAAATACCATACACTTATTCTAAATCTCCCCTTTAAAATGATGTTGACTTTCATATATATATTCAAACAAACTTGAACTCCTTTAACTATGAATATTTTGTGAATGTTTTGTGCCAATTCTGGTTGAAATTGGCCAGTTGGTTTTAGAGAAAAAGATGAAAATGTGAAAAGTTTATGACGACAACGACAACTAAAGACCACGGTTAAGTTTTGATCAGAAAAGCTCACCTGAGCGTTCGGCGCATAATCATAATTGAATTGCATAAATTTTCTTATTTTGAGCCAAGATTCCTGCCGAATTTACTTATTTCTTTTTAAAAAGCCTTGCATTGTATAGAGTAGCATTAAAATTTCATAGAAAAGTAAATAAAAACATAAAAACCTTTATATTTATACAATTGGAAAACATGGTATTATATTTCTAGTATTCATATCATATTAAAGGCACAAACTGGAATACATACCTTCGCTGCAATTGCCATTCGCGGAGCAATTATTTGGACAAACAAGTTGACCGATTTTTTGTACGACAGAAACTCCTTGAAAATCCTTTGGTTCATGAAAAACTTCATACTTTTTAATTTGTTCAAAACATTGGTGGTCCATTGATTCTCTGGTAAAGCTAGAAAACTCAGTTGTCCCACTATCCTATGATTGATATATAAGTTCATAAAAATTAGAGCAAAAGGCAGATCACTAATTATATAAATTTCACCGATGAGCAACTGGAAAGAGCTAGGGAGATAAACCATAATGAAGATTTTAGTTTCTCTCTGTACTTACCCTTATGTCAAGTATACAATCCTCTATCGCAATTTTAGTGGAATTGTCCATTGGGATATACTTTTGGCACTCGATTTTGGCTGGGTCATTGAGCATCATATTTTCACAGAATTCCCGGGCTGTTGTTTCAGTCCAATTATTTGTCCACGTAGGGGTCTGTAATATCGATGTTATTATAATAACATACTATAAGCTATTCATTTCATTATACTGAATAATTGTTATTATAAAACACAAAATAATATTTGTGTCTAGTTATTATTATTACTATTATTTTATTATTATAAGTATTTACATGTATAATGAAAACTTAAAATCAAACAGAATAAAATTTTAAAAAAATTACAGGTGGAATGAAATTTAGATCAAAATTTGGATCTAGTTTAAGGGGGGAAACCTCCATGACATCATCACTGTCGTCATCTTCTAAATTGGCATCACGTTTGAATCGATCTTGGTAACGTTTGCATGTTGATGTATATCTCTGTGTAGTTGTTTGCTGAGAACATAGAATTGCCGGCGTAGCGAAAGAACAGTTTGCTGTAAAGTGATTAGCCATAGAGTCTTCACTTGAACGGATTTCTGTAGCACAATCACAATATTTCTGAAGCTGAAAATTTTGAATGTCTTGTAATCTGTTGACTCCAAAAAGGCTTTCTTCGGAATATATATTGACTCTAAATAAACAGTCCAAAAATATATTATACAGACTTATCTTTAAAAAAGGGATAGGTACATATTTAGATTGTGTACTTGGATCGGAATACAAAAACAAGAGGCCAGCATGTTTGAATGTTCACCTGAGTACCATAGCCTTACATTATTATAAAAGTATTACTAAACCACCATTTAATCTTGTGAACGAATAGAAATCCCTCCGGAGATCATTTAAGATTTTTTAAAAATAGTATTTTTTTCTCTAAAATTTGCCTTTCATTTATTTTAATGCCAGCCTTTTTAAACAAGAGGCATATATGCCTTAATTGTCATCTGAGTATCATAGCTCATATCCAAACTTTTCAAGGAGATTCATATATGCAACTAATTTCATTGTGAAGTTGAAGAATTGTAATATAGTGGTAATGACGACCACCTCCCTACACGAAATCCTTCAAAAAGGACTATGAAACCTATAATTTAGCAAAAAAAATTATAAATCATATTAGAGTGTATGACCTGATATTGAAAGGGTGCAAGGCTCTGATAGTAAATACTTTTCCATTTTCAGCTAATTAGCGAGAAAGGTTTTATGTGTATATTTTTTCATTGATAAAATAAAACAAGGTGGCTGAAATACTACTTATTACTTTTCTATTAAAAAGTCTACTTGTTAATTAACAAAAGTTAAAAAGTGTTTTTGTTTTAAAGGATTTTTAGTCCTGCATAACTCCTTTGAACTTCTTAATTACATTATATTTAACGATTAACTACATGTACTACATATTAAAAATCAAATAAAAATAATTCGATTATGAAGACGTAAGGGAAGGTAACTCCATATAGAAGTTAACTGTTATAGTCTACTTCCCTGAACTCTCACCAAATGTTTCAACAATATCTTAACTTTGATAGACAACTTCTTTCCTTCTCTTTTCTAAAAATGTGAATGAATTCATTTCTTTCATTGAAGTTCCTGGGCAGATAAAATAATAAGACAAATATATACCCATTACCCTTGCCTTTTATGTAGTTGACATAAAATATAACTAATATTAAGGATGACAGCTTAATGGGTTTTTTTTTCAAATATGCAGTCAGTTTTAAATCTGTGTCAGTGGAGGGTTTTTAAACATTTTATATACAGTAACACTAAATGACCATTTTGACTGTATCCTGCAATAAGAACCCCTAATCTATACAGAATATCAGTGTTTTGGTCCCACCCTAGATTCAAATACCTACATCAGGAGACAAGAAATTTAAAACTTTGATAGATTGCTTCCATTTTTTTCTTTAAATGCCGTCAGTATTTATTCCGTATCAGCAATAGTAAAAAAGAAATTTTTTTAACATTTAATGCATTAATACTATGATATGATTATTTTGGCCCCGCCCTAGTGTCCTCGGGGGACATGAATTTTATAATTAAAAGGCTCCCTGGCCTACAAAATTATAAATTCACTTTTCCTACAGATCTGTGGGAGTAGAGATGATTTTTTTTTACATTATATGCATTAACACTATAAATCTATTTTGGCAGAACCCTAGAGTCAAAACCTATATTCCAGGGAACATGAATGTTAGTTGTATGGGAGTAGAGAAGAAGATTTTTAAACATTTATGCATTAAAACTAAAAGACCATATTGCCCCCCCCCCCCCACTCCTCATGTCCTGAGCCCCTGACCCAGGGGTCATAAGTACACAATTTAGGTAGAGGAGTTCATGGATACAAAAATTTAACCAAACATTCAGGGTTTTTTTCCACATGTGTGGGAGTAAAGAAAATGATGTAAGATTTAATACATCTTCACTATATGATTATGTTGGCCCCGTTTTAAGTCCTAAACACCTGTTCCAGGGATCATAAATTTCATAATTAAGGTACATACAGGAGTCCGCAGACACCATAAACATGCATAAAGTTTTATTCAAATATATATTGGAATAAAGAAGAAGATTTTTAGCATTTAAAACATTTTAATTATATGGTTAAGTAGGCCAAACTCTAGAACCTGAACCCAGACCCAGAGGCCATGAATTTCACAATTTTTGTTAAATGTCGTCATTGACATCATAACCAAACATTCAGTTTTTTCCTCACATGTATGGGAGTAGCGAGGAAGATTTTTGAAAATTTGGCTTTTTTCATATTTTGCCCCGCTTCTGGCCCACAGGGGATGGTAGAGTCATGAATTTTAATATTAAGATTCCTCTTATCATTCATATGAGTCAACCGCAAAATGTAAGCAATTTGCCTTGTAGTTTTTAAAAAAAAAAGTTAAAAATGTAAAATTGTTAACGCACGAGGCAAGGACGAAGACTAATAGCAATAGGTCGCCCGAGTGACTCAGATAACCAAACAAATGAACTCAATACCTTGCTCAGCACCCTTCCCGAGACTAAAATCTAATCTAAACAAGGGTTATCATTATAATATATTTCCAAAACTTTGATAAACTGCTTATTCTCTCATCTCAATGTGTATAATCATCTTTTATCTATATTCAACATTAGAGCAAAAAAAAAAATATAAACACTGTATACTCAATATCCTATTTCCAAACTAAGGCTAAATCCAATGCCTTTGGTGTCATTACATTTACTTTTTAAAAAATAACTTTTTTGTTGTTTTTAGAAATATGAATTTAGTTTGTATTCAGTGTCATAAGAACTGAAGAATATTTTAAAGAGTTATGTACAATTATATTATAATGTTTGTCCCATTGTAGTCGAAACTCCATGGAGACAAGACAGGATGACTGCACTTAAGGAAATGCATTATTTGCGTGAAAATAAACCTTTAAAAGAAGCATTTTTCTTTCAATTGCAGAAATCGTCAACATCTTTATACTCTTATTATTGCAAATATGGAGTCAGTCTCAGTCAATGAGCAGAAGTAAAGAAAACATTATATACATTTATATTTTATGACAAGTTTAGCCCAGATCTAAAATCAACACTCCTACCCAGGGGAGGGGAAAGGACATAAAATTTACAATTTTGGTAGAGGGTTTCCTGGTCTAAATAACAATGGATTCAGGATTTTTTCTGATGTGGTAAAGTACACCAGTCATAGAATTTACAATTTATGTTTCTTTATCTCAAAGATATATCTTATCATATCAAAAAAGAAATAGCCATGCATTTTTAACAAGTTAAAATGTTCAATATTTAATGCAGGATGCCCGATGACGAACGAATACCAATTGCTATAGGTAACCTGTGTGATTGAGGTGACAAACAATTTGTTATAAAAATCAAATTATATTTTGTATAAATCAAAAACCAAAACCAAAAGTGGGATCCCATGAGAAATTCAAATTACAAGAGAGAAAAAACTACAAGAATTCTACTACATGTATAGTGTATATCTAATTTTTTTTTCAAAAATGTGACCAAAATACTATTAGTGGTGACCAGAAGTTATGATATGCATGACTATCCAAGCAACCCGATGAATATTTGACGGGAATTTGTTGAACCAGTGAATGCAAAAAACAATACTGGAACCAAAGGTAGTTCCTATTAAAATAACAAAACATTAATCAATACTGGTTCAAAGAAGTTTGTCAAATTCGGTTAAATATGTAAAAAGAAAATATCTTTTAAAAACATCAGTATTTGGCCTGAAGATATGCAAATGACGATATTTTACATTACGGAAAAATCATTTTGTTGTACATAAATAATGTGAGTTTGTATTATAAACTATGGATAACTCTCTTTCCCCGTTTGAAATAAAATATTTAGAAAAGAATACAAGAACTTACTAAAGGACAAGATTCAAGTAAGCATCGTGGCTCATTGATTTTTTTTATTTGACGTTTCTAAAAACCTTCGATTCTTTCATTTATACAATATCAAAAGCAGACATTGACACACTTTAGGGATATTAAACTACCTTTCAATTCTTACAAATCCAATTCACAAGCATTTTAACTTAAAACGTGCAGAAAAGTATATTCGTTCATTTCTGTGAAATAAATTCTATCAATTTTAATATCATATTTGTGTATTGAGGTAATCACACTCGAAATAAAAAAAAACCCACAAATAAAGCTATAAACTGCTAGGGTTGCTCAATTTGGATGTTTAAGTTTTTGAACTAGATATGTTATTATCTACCATTATATACTTTTTACACCATTCTGTTAGAAAAAAAAATATCCAGCGCATACATGCACGTATCTAATTATTATCTCTCTCTCTCTTTCTCTCTCTCTCTCTCTCTTTTTATAATATTGCTTAAATATATTTTTTGAGTTATTCAGCGTGTGTAATTTGTCATTAAAATTAGAAAGAAAACTAAATGGACTATCTCAATGATTTTCCAACACTCTCTTAGATTATACTTTTATAATTGTAAATCCTTTAAGCATTGCAATTAATTGGTCATATTTTTCAGCATTTTATGATCACACTTGCTGATTTGGAAAACAATATTTTTCTTTTTACATAAATAGGTGCAAAAATTACCTCCAGCTTTTTTGGAAGTCCCCTATATTCGAGATAGGAGATGACGATCCTTGAGGAATGAAGTCGTCTGCCTTCCCGTTGGGGTTTCCACACAATCCCTCAACGTTGTCTTCGTCAAAGATGGAAGGTGTCACATATATGTGATAAAGCCAATCTCGTCCTACCCTATACTGCACAATTGCTCCATTAGGAAGAGTAATCTTTAATTAAAAAAAATATTAATGCTTTTATGATATACTTGTTTTCCTTTCCGGTATATATATATATATATATATATATATATATATATATATATATATATATATATATATATATATATATATATAATATATACCTGTTTCCCCACGGGGACTCACACTATTATCAATTAGGCTCCATTCCGAGCTCGACTTACCGTAGGTAAATTAAACCGACTGCTTGAAAACCTTGGTCTTTAAACAAGCAAGTTCTTTAATCATTGTTTGTAATTTTTTAATAACATGTGCATCGAAATCATTTTGAACTTAATATACCTTTGTCCATGGGTCTCCAATGTCCACCACCATGTGACGGTTGTCACAAATGTGATAAACAATTTCATGTTGAAGGAGAGGTTTAGAATAACGATAAGATATTTCCTCACACGTACGATAGACATACAGAGAGTTTTCAACTCTTACGGCAATGCCACAGCCACATGGTCCTTGTCCTTTCCAGCCATTCCAGACACAAGAGGAGAATAGGGCGTGAACCTTTAATTTAAAATGTAGATAAATTTGTAAGATCACAATATGAGATCATATTTTTTCTTGTATTTCTTAAAAACTTGCAAAACTGAAGTCGTAACCATCAGTTTGTCGATTTTATTTATTTAAGAGATGGTTGTATCCGTTTTCAGCTAGATTTTTATTAGTGGTCTCCTTTAAAACTAAAGTTTCGTAAAAAGATAAAAGAAAATATTAATAATTAAGAGCTATTTTTTAACTTAAGGTCAAGATTTAGTAAACGATTTTAGACTGTCTTTTTGGTGCTCGAACCATTATAATAACATCATTATTGATTTGATGAATCTTTTCCTGTATTGTACGGCTTTAAAGGAAATATGTAGAAAATAAAGCAATATTTTGACACTCTGTATTAAAGGGCATGGTCACGATGTTGGTCAAAAATCATTTTTCCGATTTTAATATTTACAATGTTTCAGATAGACATTTTTAATAGGCAACCGAAATTGAGTGTAATTTGTTGAGTTATAAGCGAGTTATCGGCTTGAAGTTCTTCGTTATAAAAACAAAGCGGTTTTTTTTTTTACATTTTGAACGTTGAAGTGAAAATTTCAGCTTTAAACTTAAAATGAATGGTTAAACGTTAGGAACTGTTTATCCATGCCTTAGATAAAAAAAAAGATAGACAAATAAGGTGGAAAAAGATTTTTTTTACTGGTATATTGACTATGTAAACAAAAACAGGACATTGGCCTTGTTTACATGACAAAGAATTGTGAGCCCTTTATCTTGCTTATAACTCTTCGTATCACTCTCAAATTTTATTTGATTATTAGAAATGCCTTACTAAAGCAATGTAAACAATAGAAAACGTGACCATGCCCCTTTAAATCACGGGAAAAGTAATTCCGGTATCTATATTGAATTTGACATCATTTTAAAGAGGTCAAGAGCTTGTTTAATGCCATTTTTAAAAAGACTCTAGGCATTCTAGATATATTTCATTTGTCAAAAAAAACGGACAAAACTCCGAGATTTGTTACTTTTATTCTTCATATTTCATAGAAAACGGTTGTTTAAAATATGAATTTTCATTGTGTCTACCAAATATTTAAGCCCCAGTACACCCTATAAAACAAAGATATTGTTATGAAGCATCATTAAAACAATTTATATCTTTAATTCCATAAACCTGTAGGCACCTTTCATTTACTAGATCTTGACCTTAATAATAAATCATGGCTAAAATTATCATTTCAAAAAACGTAAGTAGGATTTAATTGCTAATTCTTTGACTATTAGGTTTTTTTTCTAAATCATAATATTTAAATAATAATATAACATATTTTGTGGGAATATTATATAATAATACATTGATAATATTAAACTTAAAGTTTCTATTTTCTTTTCGTTTGCTGTTTGAACAAACACAAAACTGTGTCATATCACATGCCTTTGTTCGTTTCACAAACTATAAATTTTTTCAAAACCATTTCATATATAATTAGATGGATTTTTTTATTTTCCTTTCTAAACTAAAAATATGACAATCTTTATTTTGTTGACGACACAAAATGCGCAAATTTTACCTGCTTTATTTATTTGACGTAATAATTTTCGAACATGGTATTACAAGTACCAATTATATTACATTTCATGATAAACTGTAATTTGTAGGGTTTTAAAAGGATAAAGGTGATTAAAAGATAAATTTTTCTTTTAAAAATCTTAAAGTGTTTTGGAATTTATCTGCTTTCGATCAAAAACAATGCCTTTGATAAAAAAAAGTTAATCGAATATTCCAAATGGCTCTTTACAGAAAGTAAAATAAATAAGTATTATTTCAATCAGAAAGTAAAATAAATGTTATTTCAATCACTCAAGGATTTTTTTTACTATGACAAAGCGCAATACGGCTGATATATATATATATATATATATATATATATATATATATATATATATATATATATATATATATATATATATATATACCACAGTTGTTATTACTATTAATCCATTCCACATATGGTGTGAAATATTTAACATTAATTTCTATAGGAAAACAATTTTACCCACAGGACAAGCTATCTTTCTATAATGTAATTAGAATTCCGAAGAAGAGTTCAGGACAAAGTTCATTGAGTTGCGATTTTCTCGATTAGATTTAAATTTCATGGGGATTTTTGAATCCTGTAGAAAATCTTCATTTTTTATAGAAAAAGTGCATAAGCGTGTCTAAATTTAATTTCTTGGGCAAAGGTACATTTTTTCTAGAAAAAATGTTCTTCCTGTTAGATTTTTGGATAATCCTATAGATTATGTAGAAAAATACTTTCTTCCTTAAGAGTTATCATTTTCTTATAGGGTATTTGTTTTAAAAGTTTATGTTAACTATTTCACCTGAAAGGTGTAACACTTAAAACGAGGTTTTATAATGTATAAGAAATGCATCATAAACGAGTGTCTAAATAAACATATTGTCGTTGTCATGAGTGTTTTATCTTCCATATATCGGTATAAGTAAGAATTTTATCCTTTGGATTTGAGGACTAACAATATTAGTTCTCTTTAAACTCACGGCTATTCGTCTTTGTTTGTCTCTGTACAGCACAAATTCTCCTGGCAACTGAGCTGTCCAATACTGTCCGTCGAAAGTTTCCATTCTAGGGTCTGTACTAGCAAAGCAAAGTTTGTTTGCTATTGTCGTATCGCTGTCGTCAAGTAAAATCTGGTAGAAATCATGTATGAAAAAATAACCATAAAAGTATGTTCTGCCTCCTTAATTCAATCTAAAAGTTGGCCATAAGCTTTTTTCTCTGGCGGACACATGAAAGATTCTTCAATTCGAATTTGTTAGTCTTGCAAAAATAAAAAAAGGCACCCTTAAAGTGTTACTATGTGTAGTATTGAATGTCGTTGACCAATTATTTGAATGATTTTAATACACAAATGAATAAGTAGGACACGGCAACAGATAAGCAGTTAGTAAAAAACAAAACCAATCAAATTTAGAAAGTATTTCAAAAAAGATGTTTTAAGTATTGTAAATGTACATATTCGGTTTCTGATGTCTGATTTGGCGTTTTAGTGGTGTAAAATCAGGCTCTTTCAATTATTTTAACTATTGTTAGTATACTGAAAATTTCAATCCGATTATTACTGTGATTGGTGTTGTTATTTATTTGAAAACAGGGTAAAAGATATGGTAAAAAGTATTAAAAAACAATGACAATTGGAAAGGGGGTTGTATTCTTGTCTTGGGATGTAAAAATCCAAATGAGTGTCTACATAATTAAAATGCAATGAAAATAAGATTAAGTATGATAATTGCTAAAATCATGAAACATTTTGTTTTAATAAGTAATACTAGTAGTGAATGGTCGCTTTATTTCTTTAAAATCGAATCATATTGATAAATGTGTAGATTAATTTCAAGTTATGAAAGCTTATGCATGCTATGTTTTAAAAGAAATGCTGATAGCTAGTGTATGTATTGGGGGATTGCTTTTGGGGTTATTTTTTATTTTGGAGGGAAGGTGGTTGGATTTTTCTGCATTTAATCTAATTTATTGATTCAAAAGTCATACATTTCGGGACAATATTGATGAGTGATATACTGTTAACAGCGCAACCGTTTATCCTAAAATTTCTGAAATCGGTTGTTGAGTGCTTTACTACGATGGTTCCTGAAATTAAGGACTTTTTTATATGTTTACGTTGTGTGCACATATTTGCCTATTTCTTAAGAGCACACTTTTTTCCCTGGGTCTTGCATCATCACTATAGTTTTTTCAACAGATTTCCTACGGAAAACCCACCTAAAACCATTCAAAATTTTAACATGCATGCTTTTTGCTACATTCTTGTTCTCTTTCAAATTAGATTTGAAAAGGTGCACTGCACCTAAAAGAATTATGGTGATTTTCTTTAGAATTTATCCCCCATAGTTCTCAATCGTCTTCATCTTTATACCAAAAATGTCATGAAACACGTAGGAAGGAAATAAAAACAAACTAAAGGAGAAAAGAAATACGACAGACAAGATAAAGTTTTGTACTGGTCATCAATTAAATGTTGCCTACAATTCATAGGAATTGTCTTACTCGAACTTACCTTGATATCAGGCATAGTAAAATTGTACCAAACACCTGAGCTATCTGCTAGACTTGGTGTACGTATAGTTCCCAATCTGATATAAACTTCTCTATCTCTTTTGTTAATTACTCCGTCTATTTTTCCGGTAACATTAAGAATTTTTTGTTTCCACCAAGTTGAGCTTTCTATAATAATGCCACATCGATTTTCGTCAAAGGATATTTCACCCTGATTTTTAAAATTTTGGCATGAACTTGCAGAAGACTGATATTCAGGGGTAATTATAAATATGCTAGTTTTACAGAGGTTTTGGCGGCCCATGTCAAAACATCCAACAGGAACAGTGACAGTAAACTTGATGGAAATGGTGTCTCCTTCTTTGACCCGGTATGAAAACGACGAGGGCTAGAAAAAAATGTGAAGATAAAATTATTTTTGACACTTATGGTATTCATGGCGTCATTTCAACATGCAGTAACTGTAAAAGCAATAAAATGTAGCAATATATCTATATAGCATGTACTTGGTAATGGTAACACCGATTCCGAATATCATATGACACATTGGTATTCAAATATTTATCTCATATCCAAGATTGGATATTTGCTAGATTATTGAAGTTTACTCAGTTTTTGTTCTAAACTATGTTGCTTTTACAAATTTGAGATTTACTAAAAATCTATTAACTTAATTAAAAATCTATCATTTTAATTAAAAATCTATCATTTTTATTAAAAGAGGGTTAAATATGCACCGATCTGTATAAAATTAAAGCTTTTTAAATAATCATTGTGACCACAATGATAATTAAAAATGTAGGTTCCTATGTATCTATGGCTATGGTGGTTGCTCAAAACTCCTGAAGATTAGAATGAAACCAATAGTTTTTAAATCGGCTTTCTGTTATTTTTTATTATTCATTTTTTGTGTGGATTAACTTTACTCATTTTAGAATATATATATATATATATATATATATATATATATATATATATATATATATATATATATATATATACTTACAAACATTCCGGCTTTGAAATCCTCACTGTAATTGTGATGGCCAGGCGTGCTATCCCTCATATGTCGAACTCGTATAGAACATTTTACCTTCATTTTAAAGTAAAGTTGAAATAAGGAATATTGGTTAACCATTTCGCCGTATTTTGAAATTTCTGTCCATTTGTATTTTTTAATAATCCTTTAAAATGGGATGATAATAAGGGACTGAATTTACTTTTTTCTTATGTTTTACGATATAACATAACTAAGACATTTTTGCTTAATAAACCACGAAGTAGTTAAATAATAAAGTGTAGATTGTTTAAAGATATGTCTTACTTGTATTATATACATGTAGGTCTTCAGTCCCTTATTATCGGCCACTAGAAGGTGCTCTTATATAAGATAAGAATATGTAAAAAGAAGCTGTTTTTTTCTACAAAGCGTTTATGAGCGTTTAGGATTAACAAATATTTAATTCACGTATGATATTAGATAAACACGGTAGAAGTGTTATATATATATATATATATATATATATATATATATATATATATATATATATATATATATATATATATATATATATATATAGTAGGCTGATGCACACAACTGTCGAAATCTTTGTGAGTAGACATTATATGTAATTGAAGAACTCAGTTTGTTTTTAATTATTTTTTCTTCAGAAAAACATATGGTTTGTGGCAGTTCTTTCGAAGCTTGAGAAAATTAATTTTCTATGATTTTTTTTTCATTACAATTCAACAAAGTTCAGAAAATAAGGCACATCATCATCAGTAAATCTGAGAAAGAAAAATAGTAAAACCTCATGTGGAATAATACTTATTGCAAACGCGTCGTATTGTTACTTTTTGGCAAGTTATTTGACAGCATGTAAACGAATTTGTGTAGGCAACAAAATAAGGTAAAAATCAACTTCTTTAGAATCAAGGTACACTGAACTTTAACTATTCTACACATGTATATAAAAAGATATATTGCCATTTTTTCTTTTAAAATGTATGAGATGCAATATTTCATTGTAAGATTTTTCTTCCAATCTGTTTAACTTAAAACCACAAAAGGTTGGGCTGGTTTTTCTTACCACCATGTTCAAATCATACTTTTCTACCCAGTCCTTGGGGTAGAGCCAACTTTGGTTGCTCATATAAACTTGAGACTCTACCACTTTGACAAGGTCCATATTGATATACCAGTGGGTGTCGTACCAGTATGGACTACCGGTGGGTTCACTAAACAGACACTTAAACACAGGTTCCGCTGGTTTAAACTGAGTATTGTTGAATTGTTTATTTTCCAAAGAGACTCTTACAAATGGATTGGTATTCACAGGGGTCACATCTGTTGGAATACATGCATTAAAATTCATTGAACATTTTCAAATCTGGTAGACTTACATGTAGAATTTCTTTTAATAATGGAGCAATATTATAACATTGAGTAGCCCTTGTAGTAATTTAGCCAAATATAACTTACCTAAACTGTTTTTTTTTTCTCATTAAAACTCTAAATTTGTTAGATATTATTTCAAAATCTTGCAAACCATCACTAATTTGATGATTTACGTTACATTGAAACCTGTATCTAAAATGGGACATTTTATTTTAGATTATTCCTTAGCATGTTAATGACCTTTATGAATCTGTCACATTGTTTTTTTTTTCTTTCTCGAAATATATCAGGTTGGTAGAAAAGTAACTATAACGTGAATAAATATTTGTTCAAAATCTGAAGTGCAAAGAGCGCCAAAAAGTTTTTATCTACTTTTTCATCATAAGTTAAAGATTACTGTAAAAAATGTATGTGGGGGGGGGGGGGGGGGTTACTCTAAAACTTGACCTGGCCTGGCATCAAAGTTGGCCTGGCCCAAAATTTTGGCCTGACCACCAAAAATTGGCCTGGTCTCAAATTTGGCCTCAAATTGATTTTTCTATTTTCTTTACATATTTGATGATTTTTTAGATTAATTTTCAAAGCACATTAGACATACCATTTAGTGGCTTTAGTGTCTCATAGTGATAGTCTATTAAAAATAATAGTTACAGTTGAAAATATAGTAATAACAATGCATATTTAAGACTACATGTATGTCGAGTAATCCATTTTAATAATTTGTATTTCAGTCTGTTTTTTTTATTTTTAAGAACTTAAAGCTGATATGAATTCATAAATATGCATTTTTTTCCCTTCTATCTTCGACTATCACCACATTAGTTGTCGATTTCTATTGTTCTGCTCATCGCTACATGTACACACCACCTCAATAAGGCCGAGAGCACTTCTCATGCTTCACCGCATTGAGGTATTTCATACACCCGAACACGTTACCTTGGACGGCAAGACGTGTAGAAACGAGTTTTGAACAAAAAATAAGTTGACAAGCACTGCACTGGCAAGGAATATCCAAAAATCGACGAAACAAAATAGACTGAAATCCAGGCACAGATACTTGAAATATTCCTCGAAAATCGTAGACAGATTTCATGTTTATGCTATAACATCGCAAATGCGCAAACCACACACTGTGGCAGATCGAGCAAAGTCATGGATCGCATGGATTTTATAAACGGGGAGGTTTCGTAGGAACGGATGGAAACGACGTTACGTAATAACTTTCTTGGATTTACTTTTATTTAGCTCCTTTGTTAGATGTAGTGCCGCCGTGGTTTTCAAAAAGATTCAGACGTTATGCACTCTGTATGAACGACACACGTTTCCGATGTGCATGCGAAATAATAATACGGATACCTTAGAATTTTTTTAAGAAATAAATATATTTCGTATTTCATTGATTGTTGTTTCCTTTATTCTTTTATTACGAACATTTTACTACAATGTGTAGTTCATGCATTCCGAAGTCCGTGCAACCTGAATGCCACGATAGGAAAGCAACCGACCGTAACTTTCTCGACCGTAATATATACCCCAGTGGCAGCGGAGGAGCGATCGAAACTAATATGGCGACCAAGCACTTTTATGAATTCATGTCAGCTTTATGATTGTGATTTTGCTCGACATATAGTATAACCATGGCATTATTTTGCAATGTATTCAGATCTAACTGCTTTCAGAATCGAACCATAGCTATGTAACTCTTCTTTTACCAATGACTTGTTTATGGAAAAATGGAAGAGGCCAGTATTTGTTCTAAATAACAACGAATATCACAAAATGTCTTCCTTTGTTCATATTCCGATAATGACAATTTCCCATAGCTGAAAAATGTTTCCTAAATATACCAGCAACACATGCATGAAACTCTACTCTTATCAGGAGGTGATGATAAATGACCAACACTGAGTCAAGCTATCGGAAAATGCAATGTTGCAGTCGTTCAAAAATGCCATTAATTAACTTTGACCGTGTGAAATGTTAAATGACAGGATAGGCAATGAATCTAACCCAAATGTAGCAGATTAGCGACAGAAAAGGTTGATATGGAATTTCTGCTGGGGAGGAAAATTTGGGCTTGATCGATTTCCACAGGTAATGTAAACAAACTGCAAATTTTAAAGTGCATAACACAGTGATAACAATTTAATGCTCAGTGTACCAGTTTAAAATATAAAACTATTTTAGGTATCAATCAGGCAGGTCTCTTGAAATGATGTTTAAATTTTAATTGGGAGGTGGGGGTGGGTGTGTGGCCAAATTTTTCATATTGATTTTTCCTTAAACATTAAAAGAGTATTGAAATTTCAATTTCTAAATGAAATCAATACAAATTCAATCTAAATCTAAGAAAATAAGAAAAAGAAAAAAAAAATTTGTTTGAGGCCAAATATTTTTGAAAAGGCCAAACTTGAAGCCAAGGCCAAAATTTGAGGCCACGCCAAAAATTTAGGGCAAGGCCAATTTTGAGGCCAAAAGTGAGGCCAGGCTAACATTGAGGCCAGGCCAGGTTTTAAAGTATGCCTCTGCGTGTGTGTGTGTGTGTGTGTGTGTGTGTGTGTGTGTGTGTGTGTGTGTGTGTGTGTGTGTGTGTGTGTGTGTGTGTGTGTGTTGGGGGGCAAAGGAGAAGTTCCTTAAATAACCTGATTTAATTTAATATTTAATGCAGTAGTATATTTACCTTTACATGGGGTAAACCCTGAGATTGATGATTGCCCTGCAGGACAAGGTGCCTCTTCTCCTAATAAAGAATATTTATAATAAAATACAAATATCCTAACATTGCAAAAAGAGCACATAAGAACACATACGTGATTAATATATTGTCAATTGCATGAACAACTATCAAATAATAATTTAACGATAAATCAAGATAGAATGCATTATTACCTATGCAGTACCCAGTAGATGTTTGCGGAGCCGGTACCAAATAATACACTCTGTATCCCCCACAGTTTTTAACTTTGATGGTCAATGTCTTCGAACACGATTTGTCGAGTCCAACTATGCAGACAGTTTTATTGACCTCGCCGTCTGTTTCAATTGGCAATGTTCCTGAAAAGTGTTGCATAAGATTACGATGGGAAACATAGGTTGCAATACAATATGTATATATGTAATGTTAAAACTATAGAAAATGTACTGAAATCTTGATTTAATGAGACGAAGTAAAAACAAAAGGTTTGAATTTTTTAAAAAGTTAATAATTAAAACATGTCGTTAAATCTCAACAAACAGCATTTATAAAAGTATAGCTACTGTAAAAAGCATTCTAATGCAGATGCACGATTGCAACGACTCACATATTAGGCACATTATTTGTTTTTTCAATATCGAAAAATAGAGAAACAGTAGAAATAAATCATTTGGGGTTATAATGATCATTCATAGTTCCTCATATATTTATACATACCGTTCATCCACATTGGGTATATGGTACCACATTGATATATTGATGGTGCCCATGTCACCATGTCATTTCCAGCACCGCTGTCAAAGCGATACCATCCCTCAAACAGGAAGTTGTCGCTAATAGCAATGTCGTTTGTCTGTATTGTGTAGGTAGCTGATCTTTTATATTGATTTTTAATCGTGCGAGTTGAACAGGGATCTATATATTTCAAAATAATTGAAAAAAAATTAATTGAAAAATTAATCAACTCTCTTCTTAAAGATTGATGAAAATTGATCTGTCTTAAAAGGTATCCAAATTAGTTCTATACTTAAATTATTTTATGGCGGGGGCGTGTCTAATATGGTATCCAAATTATTTCTTATCATAAATCAGTCTCAAATTAATATATACATGTCTTGCAATTATAAAATGACAAGAGATATAAGGAGTCAGATGTATGTATCATTTTGTTCTGTAAGGGGAAAATCAAACATGTTGAAGTCCACTAGAACCAAAAACTGGTGTTCACTAGGCAAAATATATACAATACTAGACTGCCATCAACATCCATTTGTATATTAGTTGATATAGCAGCAAACAGTCTGAATTTTAAGGATGTTAATTAGTTCTAAAACAGTCTGTCAAAATCATTAATTGTAATATAAGACATATCGAGCTAAGTAATATTAGACTTCCAAGCGTTTTACTGAAGACGCATTCTGAGAATTAATATGGCGATGCCACGAAGGATATATATGCTAGAAATCTGAAAAATCTCTATTCTGTAAGAGATTTAAAGATGCTGCACGGTCATCAAACTAACCACCAGCTTTTTATTAAATTTCCAAAATTGATTCTGAAAGCTGTAAACTTTTATAAAATAAAGCAAAATCCATACCATTTACCTATTAAATTTGAACATTTTCCTATACTTTTATACAGAGCTCTTCTCTTCGAGGAGATCAAATATTTTTTAAAATGGCCGCAATTATCAATCCCTCTTAACAAATCTCCAACGTTTTTTTGGCTTTTATCATATACAAATACATGTACGTATGTACACTCTCTCAGGACACAACATTTGTATTGATTAAGCTCCACTACACACCTAAACATACCTGTGATCAACTGACTGGGGTTTTATTCGAACAAATTATAAAACATACGTGTTGTGTACCAGCGTAGTGCAACAGACTATTCAGCTAAGTCATGATTTGTAATTTGATCTCAACCATTTTTACTTTTTTAATACTATCTAAGTTCAACCATGCAAGTTTCGAAGTATCTTTCTATTCACAAAAGATATCTAAATGTAACAATAGTTTAAAAAACGTCACTTCTCTTTAAAACTGACTCATTGACATTGAAATTTTTCCAAAATACTTGTATCTTACAAAAGCAAACAAACTTTTTCTAACAGAAGGATATTTCAAATTTAAAAACACATTAAAATACCCGAGTAGTTTTCCTTCAGTAGTGTGGCAAATATAATCAGGCTCATGAAACTGGCTAGATGCATTCTGTAAAGAGAACAACTGACATGTACATCTTTTAATTGTATATTTCTCATCATTGTCAATCGTTGCTTTATACATCAGTAGAATAAAGGACTTGAATTAGTTTCATTATAAACAGCAAGTGTTTTTTTAAAAGTATGTAGGTCGTTCTTGTGGTGTTCCGTTGGAGCATCTTCACACTTTCGCGTCTTCTCCTTTGCACCTACGCATTTTCACCTTCGAATCTTCGCACTCTCGTATATTCACCCTATAGGCGAAAGTGCGCAAGTCGAAGTCGCCCCAACGGAACACTTTTTATACTACCTACATTCAATGAAAGATTGGCAATACATTTCGAAATTTTTGGCAAAAGCATTGATTTTTTTTAAATAAAAATGTCTTAGATTTATCATTAGTTGTATAGAATAATACTAAGCTGTATATTTTCAATAAAAGCTTACTCAAGCAAAATTTAGTGACTAGATCAATCCAACCTCAAGATAAAATTAGCAAACAACTTTTAGTAACATTTCTAAGCGTTACATTGAAGAATACATGTGTACGTCATTAGCATTATGTTCTATTCGCAAAACAAAAACATAATGCAGCTACAAATGCAAATAAGTAATTAAATATGACATAATAAATTAATAGATATAAGACACTTACGTTGTACTTTGTGGTCATACGTTTTTGAAGCTTCCGTGTTTAAGACACAGTAGACACAGGTTTATTTTAATAGCTAAACCTGATTGGTTGGAAAAATGTAAAACGAACACAAGAAATACAATAACAAACCATTTATTGAATTACGCAATCTAGCCTTAACACCTTTTTTCTTTTGATTTGAGGAGTCACGACACATGATCTTGTCAACAAAATATGCAAAACGATTCAATAGGGTGACTCATTATTTTACTTTCAATAGTAACTAACCACAATGCACATTGAGCACATGTAGGAGGTATCATATGAAAACATGCTAATACTTAAGGTGATATGAGATACCATACTATGACGTTTATCCAATCGAGATAAACAATAAAATCAAGCATAATTATATAATCTTCTTTTTTTCCTTTTCGACACATGTTATAGCGTTGCTATATTGGTTAGAATGTTAACTACGAATCATTAAGTCTTTAGTTCAAATTCCGCTGAGGCTTTTATAATTTTGGGGTAAATTTAAAACCAATTAACCCTTCCAGTGAATCAATGTTACAAATTTTTCAATTGTGAAGGTAGCTGAGCCAAAAAAGGTGTAGTGCATGTGGATATATATATGTCTGATATCATCTGCATTCCGAGAATTAGACCTTTAAATGAAATCAAAGGAAATGACACAACGCCCCAGATGAAGCAAATAAAGTTGAGTTTTGTGAATACAAAGCGAGTAATATTATTGGGTTAGATTTTTGAGATAACAGGAATTCTGACAATCCACAAAATGTGCGTCAATAGAGAACTGTGGGGCCGCCTTTCAAAACGAATGTTGATGAATTTTATTTGCTTTTATTTCAATGTATAGTGTACATGTACAGATTCAAAAGTCCACCATTTTGTTTTGTTGGTTAGAGAAAGAAACTTGAGAGACCATGACCAGTTGACATCAAAAACTAAGATAAAACTAAAGGCAGTTCTTTCTACGATACCCAGTATGATAAGTTTAAACCGGTTGAATAATGAAGGAATCTAGTATGTAGTTTGACCACAACATAGCCTCAGAGAAATTACTGTAGCTAGTTAGCATTGCTCTACTAAAACTACTTATTACCTAATCAAAAGGATTTTGTTGTTTTAGTACAAATTAAATTTTTTGTCTATTTTGTATGTGTATTCAGGTATCTATTATGATGATATTATTATGAAAGTTATCTATTGAACTGCCGTTCAATAGACTGAGACTTATTGGACCGCCGGTCAATAGACTGCGATCTATTGAACCGGCAACGTATTTTAGGAACAATGAAAATGAAACAAGATTAAAAGATAACTTAATTATGTTTTTTTTTACTATTGTTCTTAAAATTTATCTGTTTGGTCATCTTTGTATTGATTAACTATGACCTGAATGCATAATGGCATGGACACCTTCTGTTATTTATATTTGTGAGCAAAAAATACTAAAAATGCAATTAGGTAATAAAACAATTATTTAATAATCGTTGGCTGCGGACAATAGATCATACTGGACCTCGGAAAAAATATTCGGGTCTATCGAATGCTTAAGCATAAAAAATTGTATACTATTATATGACCTTTAAAGGAATTTTTAAGCCTTGAGTTCAAATTCCGCTGAGGCACACGTAAAATTCAAATTCATAATGTTTGGCCTTAATGGATGCAGTGCATAAATTAACATTCTGACGCCATCAGTTGAACTTAGATATTCATCATCCATGCGCGATACATCAAAATGAAAGTCCCTTTTTCTTTTTTTTTCTCCTTTTTTTTAAGTTTTTTTTAGTTTTCCAATTTCACAACATATGTTCATACATGAACATGACATTTCTCTTAAAGTAGTTTGTACAACCATATTGGAAAACTTTTTACTACATGAATTTTTTATACTGTCTAATCCTTATGAGGTGAAAGTAAATTTTAGAAGAGAGAATTTCGAGAAAGTTTCTTAAGTCTCTTACTTTCGGTATCGACTTTGTTGCATTGATAGTTAATGGCATTTGCATCTATCCTTTGATAGCAAGAGGATCTTGGGATGACTTTATTTTTCTATAAAACGTATTATTTATACATAATTTTTATACCATGTCAACGTTGATGTAATGAAAGATTTTAATTGTTGTGGATATTGTTGTTCTTTTCGTTAATTTAATATTCTAAATTCTAGGTTACGTTCATGTAAACAACAACATACGTCTATTAAACCGTAAAACAAAACATAACAAATTAAACAAGACACGACAACAACGTGATGTTGTGGGATTTATAGACCCCAAGCTCTAAAGCAATCATTAAACACAACCACCATTTCATCAGGTAATTCAAACAGCTTGAATACAATATCATAGACCTTGATCAAATGCAGCGATTATGTATCTGTTTCAAAAATGTACCAGATATCCATACAATTTAATGGCTTTGAAAGCGTCAGATTTCTGCATCTATTAATATATTAAATGTATTTTTCCCTATTTTTGGCAGGAAAGATTCGTTTACAAAAGAATATTTTGAGAAATTCGTTTACAAAAGAATATTTTGAGAAATGGGTGGTAAATTTTTATGAATAAATGGAAAAAGTGGAATATGACAGTTAAATCATGCCTTGAGGAAGCTTTAATAATAAAAATAAGGTGAGAAAGGAGGTAAAGACAACCAATGACTACTTTTTCGAGACTTTCAGTTAAAACAGACGTATCATCCCTGTACCTAAAAACAGTAAAATAGGTTTTGGGTAAAATTTACACAGGTTAAAGCTAAAAGCTCATTTTCTTTTCAAGGATAAAGATCTGCCAGTCAAGTCAGTCAATTATTATTAAACTAAATGGTCTGGAAAGGTGGTTGAATGGTAGAGAGAACCTTTCAGTAACATTTTAGTAAGCTGTCAATCTTTATTTGCCTGAATGGCAGAGCTTTATCCAATGAATGATTATTCGCTTATATAGAGAAATTTCTTCGGTAACTTTTATTTCAAGTTCACTAGGGTATATAGAATCGAAGTTAGAATGGAAGTAAGGAAGTAAACTGAAAATACGTCGTCGATATGCAATGCAAAATTAGCGATGCATTTTGCAATTTCTTTTGCAATATCTTTTGGTTTATACTTGGAATTTCGATACTTTATCGTTATTTGTATTGCATAATCCCAAATGATATAGCTATTTTAATTGAAAGATTAATTAGGTGCTCTGATATTGCAAAACTAGGTAACTGAATCTATTCATTCTTTAGCAAATAGAGCAAACAACTTAAAGTACATTTATAGTGCACTTTTCATTTGTCATTGGCATCATGTTTTATCCTCAAAACAAAAGCATAATGCAGCTACATCTGCAAAATGACATTTAATTATGAACTGAATAAATATAACAACACTAACGTTGTGCAAAGTCATCCGTCTGTAAATATTCTCTTGCTCAAGCCAGTAGACACAGAATGAAACGTGATTGGTTGGAGAAATGTAAAACGAAACCAAGAAAAAAAATGCGAACCAGTTGGTTGTGTAATCTACTCGTAATGTCTTTAAAAAACACAATAAAAACACATTAATATTTTTCTTTTGATTTGAGGAATATTTTGTCTGCAATTAGGCAAGGGAGGGGGTTCTTTGATGGTCATTTAGACTATCAAAACAAATACGCTTACTTTACCCTCAATTGTGACTTCAACAAAAGTGGTACTATTCCGCCAAGCTGCAATCGGTTTTTAAATTGTGCAAGTAAATTTTCTTTTCTGTTACACTTCATCATAATAAAAAAGTGTTGCTTTGTCAAAAGTAGTGTCATATTTATATATCATAATAATCAAACACTTGCAACATTGTTGTACATGTACTTTTTTTTGTTACGTCATCTTAATCGAAGCGACTTTCTATGTCATCACAAGAAAGAAAGTATGGAGCGTTGTTATTATCATAATTTGCAACAAATGTAAATATAAGAAATAAGGTATCATTTTTGGATGTATATCGGGATATAAATACGGGCTGGTCACGTAATCAAATCTCATAAAGCCCTTTCCTTGGGTGAGAGCAAAACTAATATGTCGCTCATAGAGAACTATGTAACCGTTTTTTAGAAACCATACGCACGTTGATACAAGTTTAATATGCCCACATTTCTACGTTAACAGTACATATGACTCTCTGACATCCATTAAAACACCATTTTGTTGGTCAGAAGAAAGAATTTGGGGGAACCAGTTGACCTTCAAAAACGAAGAAAGATTACACAACCATTACTAAATAGTTAACCATGTCAAAACGGAAGGATTGCAATAATAGACATATTGCAGTTAGGGCTGGCCCACAAACAAACACGGGTTTCTGTAAAAATTCATCCTCATCTTTGGTTATGCGAAAGGTTATAGAATGAGAGTATTAGTTAACCTTCAAAATAAGTAAAAGTGGCAAGAATTCAAATCATAATGCTTTCCTGACCTATTTGAATGCCATGCTTAAAATATTATTCATGCAGTAATAATACATGTATATTAATTTTGTCCTAAAATTACGTAGACAAAGCACCAAAATTAAAATCTGATCGCTGCATTTTTATTATAAAACTATTGTACGTCATCCCATTCTTTATTTCACATAGAGCCCGGAGCTAATGTAATATCACTGTGTCTTTACGTGTACAGAGGGGCAAATATCAAAAATATAGCAACAGTATAATACTCTTGATATTTTTTCCTTTGAAGATATAAAATCTATACTAAAATATTCAGGCATTTTGAAAATAAAATACAAAATGCCGGTTTAAAGTAGAATAATTACCGCCGTAGAAAAATAAACGGTTTTTTTTACGTAGACAAGACACTATAAAACAAGATTTTGTTTATCGGCGATGAAAGAGTAAACTCTGAAAGTACTCGTTTTACTTTATGATCGACATACTTTACTAAATATCATAATGATTAATGCATCAATAGTTTGTAAAAGCATTGACAACTTTGGAAGCAGTGAAGATCGTGTGATCAAATTTAAGGGAGATATGAACCTCTCTGATGGTACTCCTACAGCCAAAATTTGAGACTTGGAAATAACAGTCCTATAGGTCTCCTGCACTGCCATGTAATTCGTTTTGATGTACACTTTAAAAAAGGGAGATAACGGTACACCATTCATTCTAATATCGTTGTGAAGAGTTAAAAGAATCACAAAGTTCTTGTGAGCTTAATGGACACATTGAAATATGTGGAAGCTGTCAGACCCTTTTTATAAATATTAGGAAACTTCCTCTACTTAACGTGGGTGTTTCTAAATTCGTGTGATCAAATCAAGGGGGATATGAACTCCTAAAATGAGCCCGAACCTCTTATGAGACAATTTTCTACGGGGGTCAATATTCTTCTTTACACCTGCACAAGAGTACAAGCTTACATCTTTCGTACCTCAACACATGTGTGATGATGTCCGCAAGGTATAACTGAATTTTAACTAATAAGTCACTTTTGTGAAATTAATAAAAAAGCCACTTTCATTTTCGATAAACAAGCCCGAAAGAGCAAAACCTAGAGTAAGGTGGTTGACACGCATTGGCAGATCCAAGTCAGGGATAGTTTCGATCCAAATAAATACTTGCAATGAAATAATATAAAATGATTACGTAAAGTTTGAAAATATTTACTCTGAGCCTCTTTAATTAGCAAATACATTTATGTAGACGTTAAGATTCGAGAAATGTTGAATAAATAAAATGGGTCAATTCGTTTCTTTAGTGGGCGATTTTTGTTTTGATACTCATGCGCAAAGCACGACCTCCGGTGTGAGAATGGGGTAGAACTTTCCAGAACGGGGTAACCAAGAACGCAGATTGACTAATTGACGAAAAGTGTAGGACGAGTTCATCATACATCGCGGGCAGATATACATTGGACCAGACTTCAATAAATAGAAAAAGTTAAGAAAAAAATTAAAACAATTATTGCGACTTAAGTATGAATGGAAAAAATCTTTCTAAAGCGGGGTGCCCAGAGACGAAAGTGTAGGGTGAATTAACCATCGGGCAGATACTTTGAATCTGACAACTTTGGTTTAAAATATGCATGCAAATGGATAATAATGCATAACCTCGCGTGTTTTGATTTGAATCATACATTTTCATACCACAGATTGGTTGTTAACCTAAGACATTAATTTGTTAACATTACTGAACATATTATATTGTTATAATCAGTAGTAATATATTCTTACTATATAACTCTAAATAGACAAATAGTGAATAATTGTAATATCAGCTCGTCCGAAAAATATTGCCCGGTCAATATTATTTTGATATTGACCGGCTAAGAATAATATCTAGAGAACATTCCTTCTATTTAAAAAAATTGCCTCTGATTTGTTGATTCGTAAACGATGACGTAAATAACTCTTCGCGACTCCAAAATAAGGTGACGTCATAATAGACAGTCAGTCAAGGCAAGTAAACAACGGACGTTGTTTTCAATTATTTTCTTAAATTTTGGTTTATTTCTTCATATAACAAAACAAATGTTGACTGTGTTTTCGGGAAACATTGATTATATTAGCCCCCTTGGGACGAAAATTTTGCCCTCCGTTCGCGTCGGGTAATATTTCGTCCCTCGGGGGCTAATATAATCAATGTTGCCCTCAACCCCAGTCAATACTTGTATACTATTCTACGTCTATTTGGATAAATTATGTATGCATAAATCGGGAAAGTTGAATTGGGATCCTACATTCTATGAATATACCTCTTCCATCGAAAATTCAGGTGTGCAAACGGATATAACAAGGCTAAACTCCCCTTCCGCTCGGTCAAACGTTAGATGAAGATATGTTCTTAAATATACACATTCAACAGTTCATCCAATAGATTCAGCAATAAAACCTCAGACAGAACAAAGCTTGAAAGGTGTAGAGCGACCGGCGTCGCCAGCCCCGACACAGGACAACCTAATCAACAGTATTCTTGCAAGAAACCTATACACTGCTGCTGACACCAATTTTATTCCGCAACATGTGCCAAAAAACCTGTTCAACCATCGGTTCGCAATCAGAACGTTATCTTGCCCACACCATATTAACTCTTGCGAATGTATAAGTATTCTCAAAATAAGTAATTATTGGTCGTTTTTCACATCATATCCTACTTGGATTTATGTTAAAACATGAAAATCTTTTAAGATATATGTCTTATTTCACCATCTAGCGGTTATTTATATTAAACGATAATATTCAGAACAGAGTTATCGTTCGTGTTCAACCACGTGTAGAGCGGTTGAAAATATAGACATTGGGTTGCTTAATAAATTCATTGCAATGTTTGATGTTTGTGGTGTGCAATACATGTTTTTAGAAAAAAAACTGAGTGTCTGTTTTGCATAAAAGCTTAGTATATCGAGCCATCTTCATGGAACATTCTGCATTAAATAGTATAGTTTGTTTCACTATTGATGCTATTACTAGGTCAGGCGCGGATCGAAAATTAATTTTTGGGGGGATCGCTACTGAGCATAGTAATTGTTGCAACAGCAGTCAAAAACTATTTTTTGTATTGTCGCATTTATTTCTAGAACACATTTTATCCACCAATTAATGAAGATAAAGTTTAAAATCAATAAACCTGTAGATTTTATATTTGACTACAAGTACCCAGATTCTATGAAATAGACTATAAACACGGGTCATGGTTTTCACTGCGAAACTGAAAAGGTCAAATAGAATCACGTGGTCTAAAATTTAAATGACAATTACATTCGCAGGGGTGATATTCTATGACATCACAACACCGATGTATGACGTCACGACTTCAGTTCCAGAAACAAACGCAAAGTCCAAGAAGATGGCCTTCAAAATCTAGATATTTCGATCCCTCAAAGCACATAATGAAAGTGTGAGAGGGTGGAATTTGAATAATTATTTTATTTTGATATTTATTGAACAAAAGATAAGTGTGTATGGTTTTGGGGGATTGAACCGGGTGCCTTTGGTGTGCGGGCTTGTGACTTATAACACTAGGCTAAGTCAGATTTATATTTATAGTTACATATTATCTTTATTATAGAAAGTACGTTTAGGTTTTTGGTGAATTATTTCGTGATGTCATAGAAAGAGTAGCATTCTGGGTAATTCTTGCCTAGCTCACTTTCATGGTCCAAGAGAAAGGCAGAGAGAGAAGATGTAACGTTGTGTCAGTGTCAAGAAATTTAACATTCACAGTGTGTCCTTGCTTAGGTACGTGTATGCTTATTGCAATGATAGTGTGTGTTTAAACAAATTTTATTTTCTATTTAATATTGAGATACATAATTTTGTAAAGTTTTTGAATGAGAATAGACAAACCTGTACCTACATGTATTAGACAAAGGAAAAGGGTAACATTATAGATAAATGAATAATAAAGAATATTGGGAGTAAATGTATAATTATGATATTTACATTGTATATTACAAGTGTGATAAATAGATTTTTATTTAAATTTTTAGGATCTGTCAACATTTATGTATACGAGCTAAAAGTGGAAATAAAGAACCTCAACACAATATTCAGAGTGTTACATTTGGCGTCGCCGGTAGGATTCCATTCGGTTTCCCTGAGACAACTTCCAGAAGGAAGACAGCTAAGATACAAGTTGACAGCGCACATTGTGAATAATGAATAAGTGATATCAACTCAGAGTGATTAGTGTTCACAACATTACAACGTTTCAATAGACAAAGTTATACCATCTCTGGACAAGTTTCACAAGCCACAATGGAGGAAGAGATAAAGAAGTTACAGGATCAAATCAAGAATATAGAAACTAAAGGATCCCAAGTACCAGTTGTTTATCTGAAATTAGACCGGAAATTTCCCAAGTTCGGAGGCCGACCTGTCAAAGACGGATATCCGGACGTGTACGAATGGATTTCCGAATTGAGAGAACACATACAGTCCACTAAATCAAAAGATAATTTTGTAGATTTCATCATGGACCATCTGACTGGATCAGCGAAATCAGAAGTTAAACTTCGACCTTTACAGGATAGACAATCAGGAAAACAAATACTGGATATTCTCGAGACTGTGTTTGAAATCAAAGAAACAACTACCCAACTTCTCCAAAAATTTTATCAGCGAGGATGAAACGCTCGAAAAATACTCTCTCGTGTTAACCGAGATGGCACAGAAAATCAACAGAAAAGAAAAGAAAGAACAAGTGAATGATATGAAGTTGACCGAACGATTCATTGATGGCATAAGAGATCAAAGTACTAGACAAGAGCTAAGAAAAGTTGTGTTAGACTCTGGCAACATTCCATTCTTTAAATCCAGAATGAAGATGCTACGCTGGATAGAGGACAATCCTATTGTGGATGCAAGCATCAAGAAAACAATGTGTTCTCCTACTCAAAGTACTGAACTAGATGAACTGAAAACTTTGGTCAAGAAACAACAAGAAATGTTGGAATGGCAGCAAGAACAGATTGACAGATTAACAAAGAAATCCGATGAGAGACTCAATAGACAATCATATTATCAACAGGAGAGAGGAAGATCAAGACAAGAGGCCCAGGGGCCACATCGCTCACCTGAGGAACAATAGGTATGATAAAATCAGCTTAATGGAGTCATAATACAAACTATCTGGACAATGTACAATAATACATGTAGATCCTGTATAAATAAAATCCATTTTCCCCTCGATATTCTTATGTTTATAATCATTAGTCCCTTTTCTAACAGGATGATTTTATAGTCATATCATATGTTGAGTATTGCAGTTCTCAAAAAGATCCTTAACAATAGTTTATATATGGGATATAAACCTACATCAAACTCTAAACCTTCTTTTGAGGCCAAAGAATTGTCCTGGGACCAAAGTCTTAACAATTATAAAGAATCATCTGGCTTATTAGTTTCTGAGAAGATTTTTAAAGATTTACCCTATATATTCCTTTGTTAAACTTTGACCCCACATTGTGGCCCCACCCTATCCCTGGGGATCATGACTTTCACAACTTTGAATCTACACTACCTGAGGATGCTTTTACACAAGTTTCAGCTTTCCTGGCTGATTAGTTTCTGAGAAGAAGATTTTTAAAGATTTACCCTGTTTATTCCTATGTAAAACATCGACCTCCCATTGTGGCCCCACCCTACCCGTAGGGTTATGATTTTCACAAATTTGAATCTACACTACCTGAGGATGCTTCCATACAAGTTTTAGCTTTCCTGGCTAATTAGTTTCTTAGAAGAAGATTTTTAAAGATTTACTCTATATATTCTTATGTAAAACTTCGACCCCCCATTGTGGCCCCACCCTACCCCCGGGAGTCATTATTTTCACAACTATGAATCTACACTACCTTAGGATGCTTTCACACAAGTTTCAGCTTTCCTGGCTGATTAGTTTCTGAGAAGAAGATTTTTAAAGATTTACTCTATATATTCCTATGTAAAAACTTTGATCCCCCATTGTGGCCCCACCCTACCCCCCGGGGGTCATGATTTTCACAACTTTGAATTTACATTACCTAAGGATGCATCCACACAAGTGTCAGCTTTCCTGGCCAATTATTTTCTGAGAAGAAGATTTTTAAAGATTAACTTTATATATTCATATGTTAAACTTCGACCCCCCATTGTGGCCCTACCCTACCCCTGGGGATCATGATTTTCACAACTTTGAATCTACACTACCTGAGGATGCTTCCACACAGGTGTCAGCTTTCCTGGCTGATTAGTTTCTGAGAAGAAGATTTTTAAAGATTTACTCTATATATTCATTTGTAAAACTTCGACCCCCCCCCCCCCCCCCATTGTGGCCCAACCCTCAGGTGAGCTAAAAAGGTTAAGTTTACAATACAATAAGTTGTTAAACTTGGTTTCTGTAAGAACAGACTTTGAAAATTTTCTTAATAAATATTGACAATTTTTTTACTTTTTTAATCTTTAGTTTTTAAGATCTGTGTACAAACATAGAATTGTGAGCAAATCTCTGTATCTAGCTTATAATTCGAAGCTTAACACTCAAATATGGTTAGTAAATAGAAATTGTAAACAATTAAACACAAGAAACATGCACTACATGTATAACAAATAAAGAACACAATTTATTTTTTCGAAATGAATCATATATATACACGTGTATACCTACATATATCCGTCAGCGATATCAAACTCTATTTAAACTCAATAAACTCGAGAAAAAGCCGAGCATCTCAACAAAACCTATTGCAATAATCTACCATTACGCAAAAGATAATGCCGAATTACCGATAGAATGAATTGTATTTCAGTACCCCTACATCAGATTTTGCTAAAGAGCTAGAGCCACGAAGCATCAAAAAATGCCCTATCATTAAAAATTACCATATTTTGGTAAAATATAGGGAAGGATCTTAGCTTTTCATAACTCTTTTTCTTTTTTCGATATCTATCATACTTTTTTATAAACGGAGTTTACAATATGGCATTGTTTTGATGAAAAATGTAGAACAGACGTAATTTTTGTTAAGTAACGTCATGAAATGATAAAACTACGTATGACTTGAATCTAATAAAATAAACAAAAAAACATAAATAAAATTATCATGTAGACATTATAATTAATTTATGAAAATAAATTTATTGATGAAAATAGCATGAAATCCTATTTACAATAAAGTTTAAAACATATTACAGGGACCAGTGCTGAAGGTCAATATAACGGCGGTACATTTATATATGTCAGTGTCTTAAAAGTTTTTTTTTCTGCAATTTGAAACTGCATGAAGTAATGCTGATGATGCGCAATGTATAACTGAGGATTAATCATTGAATTCTACCAATGTAATCACAAATTATTAAAAATAAATATATAAATATGTCAGAGATACGGTAATTGAATTTAATAGAGATATATGTAATCTCGAATTTTGATGCATTACTGTAACAGTCTGTGTACATTATTCTACATGATTATTTTACTTGTTTCAAGGCTTCGATATTTTCACCCAATCCTGGCGCTTTACAGCAGTTAGATGCCAGGGTTCAGTTCTTTGAAATATTTAATTTTCCCAGTTTCCCGTGGGCTCACCGTGCGTTCATGTGCGCTCTCCGCTCTGCTCCGTTCCCGCTCATCGTGCACAAATCGCCCACCGTGCGTTCACAAAGATTTCGCCTTGCACGCGCTCACTGCGTTTGTTGAGTGTTCACTTATTATATAGTCAGATAATATTATATTTAGGCTTATAACAATACAAAAATGTAGTTTATTGGTATTATTTCCTAATTACCAACGAAACACAATGTAACAATACCGCCCGGGGCACTCCGAATAAATCGTTCATCTTGCGTTCACATAGAGTACATATATCGTTCAACGTTCACTTTGCGCTCTGCGTTCGCTCTCAGTTCACCGTTCATAAGTGCTATCCAAATTCGGCTCAGCGTGCACTTGCCGTTCGTTTAGAGCGCAATCACTGTGCGCTCACCGTTCACGAACTGTTCAAGTGAAAAATAAAACCTTTTAGCGACTGTGTTTATGTAATGGATGTACTAGTATGCCGAAAGCAGTTCTGTATGAAATAATATAAAACAGTTTCGAGGCCCGTTATAAGGCCGAGAACAGTGATATTTTTTCGTACAGAAGTGTTTGAGGCATATATAGCCATTGAATATCATTGTTGATTCCTGAGACAGCCTGATTTTAAAGAATAACAGTGTTGTAGCCACTGATAATGGTCTGATATCAGGAAGCTCTCTAATAGATCGGACTGTCACAAGTAAAATTTTTGACTGCTGGAACAAAGGAATGACATTACAGCAGTGTTTTAATTCTTATTAATTAAATGAAAAAAGAATATCGATTTCTTTAAAAATATTCTTATGAGTTAATTATTCCTTATAAATGCCATAATGTCTATTCATTTACATTTCATTTTTTCTAGTGATATTCATGTTGTTTGAGAATTGTTACAAGTGATAAGCTATCCGTAAATGTCTTGAGAATTAAGATCATATTTCAGAGAGAGAGAGAGAGAGAGAGAGAGAGAGAGAGAGAGAGAGAGAGAGAGAGAGAGAGAGAGAGAGAGAGAATGTGGGTTTACTATTTCGGAGCAAAGATAGGTTAAAATGAACATTTTTATTTAAAACATCAAGCAGTAGCACATAAATAATGTAAAATTGTCTTGAAAAGTCGAGTTCATAGCAAGCCTGTAGAATTTGTGTTATCATATCTATAGATTTGTAGTGAACTCGGCCGTAAATCGAATTTTTCAGAGGGTAGGGAAGGGGGGGGGGTGAATGGAAACAAATACTGTTTTAAATCTCTCTGTACTCATCGTTGTTTTTCTTTTTTTTTAAAGAAATGGCCCGGCAATCTGATTTTTTCTATATTCCATACAAGAAAAACTTTAATTAGATTTAATACGCATAAAATAATCAAAGATGATTTCAATCGAGAATTTTATAGGCAAAAAGTAAGTCACCGATGTACACACATTTAGGGTGATTTTTTATTTTATTGGACAAATTATCAACAAACACATCGCAATTAGGATTAGATTTCTATATAGAGCACATGCTGATAATGTATTCTAAGCTGTGTATACCAAAAGCCGTCTTCATCGAAACGGACACAATCGATCTTTTAAGAAAGGAGTGTAACTGCATGTAACGGTTCACCGGAAATACATTGACCACGCGACAAATCAACACTGATTAACAGGTGGCTGATAAAGAAAAGACGTATGCATTTGCAAAAAATTTTTATGCAAGAGACGATTGGCTTAATATTCAATTACGGCTGTACTTAGGAATTAAATAATCAAGCTTAAGTTTTTTGACGGAATAAATTAAGTTTAACATATATGTGCATGTTTTCATGTGATGTCGACTGTCTTTCTCCCGCGGTATTCAGGAACACGTGCTTGTGTGAAAAAAATCTCTTGCATCTTTCCTTTCGTTTAATGCATTTCACCGTTTGACAAAAACCCCACAACTAGCTACGTATACATGCTATCGCTTATTCTACATAAAGGTATAGGAGTATATATTTACTTACGTACGTACAATGTTAACTTTGCCAATTAATTTTTTTTCTGTTTATAGCAATGTTCATGTATCTCATATTCTACTGCAATTGAATAATACCGTGGTACATAGAAATAATGCTTTTTATAAATGCATACTTTACTGGTCAATTCTATTGTCAAAATACTGAAAGAACTCAAGATTCCATGTACAGATTCAACTGACGTCGCAAACGTCAAACTATGACGTCATTGATGATGCACGATGTAAGCATGAATACACAGTATAAAATTACTAGATAAAACATGTTAAAGTTCAGATTATATGCATTTCTTCCTCAAATATTTAATAAAATGATGATTTTGTAAATAATCACAAATAATTCTATATCATTATTAATTAAATTCTGCTATTTCAATAAAAGGGAAGCAAATAATTACCCTAAAATAGAGTGGTCAGGGTTATTTTCTGTTATTAAAATTTTCAAAATATGTAAAATACACATTGGCCACACTTGAGTACCTCTACGCAATTTTGCAGGTGAAAGCATTTATGCAATATCTCTCAGTTTTAAAAGTTTCAAAGAGGTACTCAAGTGTGGCCACATTCAAATTTGGGAAATACTGCAGTAAAATCTACAATTTTCAGCTATTTTTAACGATCATAGTATGTTTGATGATGCGCATGTGCTAAACGGTGGGGCCGAAGTGAAAAAAATTCATATGCATAGAAACAGAATATTGTGCCCTACATTATAAGTAATTACAATTTGTATTGTTTCAAACTTGAGTTTTGTGAAAATTTTAAGAAACGAAAATTAGAACAAGCTAACACCAACGTCATGTGTGAAAACTGTCAACGCATTTAAATATTTAGCCTCAATTTACTTCACAAAATCGGCACCAATATATTTTGCATGTTTCAAAATTTCCCTTCATACGCGAACTGTTGCACAACAAGCAAATTCATCATAGTCAGATCGACCCTTTTTCGTATAATGTCATGGCTGCTTTAAACAAAGAACCTCGTTTTAGAAGTATGGAATACGAGTCTTGGTAAAATGGGTATGCAAACCCGGGCCATGGCAAAATAAAAGCCGGGGCAGATCGGCAATCGTCAATTCCAAATACGCATTATTTTGCAGCAATATTTACAGCGGATACAAATATACTAGTCCATCAAATATCCTGAAATTTTAATGAAATTGGCAGATTAATAACTGCCAATCTTTTGTTTTGCCCAGGCCAAGTCTTGCCTACCCATTTTACCGGATGCCAAACCCGAAACTATTAAACTGATTAAAACACGCCTTTCCTATATTATTAGTTTCGTAATAACTCAGATTTGAAACAGAATTACCCCTTAATTTTGGCAATTTATATTTTCTTCCCATAAGGAGAATTCATGCTAAACTACGTTGAATTCGCCTCGGTAGTTCTTGAGAAGAAGATTTTTAAAAATGCACCCCCCTTTTTCTACAGTTTCAAGGTTTTCTCCGCTTTGAATACAGACCGGACTTATATTTCTGCAATTTATACTCGCATAAGGATGCTTTGTGCCAAATTTGGTTGAAATTGGATAAGCGGTTTTAGAGAAGAAGTTCAAAATGTAAAAAGTTTACAGACGGACAGGCGGACAGACAGATGGACGGACGGACGGACGACGGACAAAATGTGATCAGAATAGCTCACTTGAGCTTTCAGCTCAGGTGAGCTAAAACGATTCGGCCCTAGATTTAACAGAGGACCTAATGGAAGACAGTTTTACAAGTAACAGAGGAAGGCAGTGCTACAACTGTAGTGGAATGGGACATATGTCTGTGAACTGTCCATCTGATAACACAACCCCTACAGGATCACGTCGTACATCCTGTAACCCAAACTCGAAACCTTCTCAGTGAGGAGTCGAGCTGTATAGGAAGAGGACCAAGACTCAGCTGAAACCTTACATCAAAAAATCAACAGCGCCGCAGCCAATTGTCCAGAAACTTATATAGAAATTAACGGAGTAAAGGTGAAATGTTTATTAGACACCGGAGCTCAAGTTTCAACTATTTCAGAACATTTTTACAAGAAATACTTACCTGCTTCAAAACTCAGTGATACTTCAAAGATCCTTAAACTTTCCGCAGCAAATAAATTACAGATTCCATATCTTGGATACACTGAAGTTTGCTTACGAATTCAAGATACTATGTATACAAATGTTGGAATGATTGTAGAGAGTGTGACTAACTGCAATGACCCAATTCAAGTTGTACTAGGATGTAATGTTCTTAGAAGCGTCCGAAAACATGCGTTAGAAACAACTTCACCTGTAACACATGATCCAGTATGGGATAATGTGATGTCAGTTCTAGACTTGGAGAAAGAAGTGAAACAAATTGGATTTGTGAAACTAGCAGGTCGTCAACCAATTAACATTCCTGCAAACTTGATGAAAGTAGTATTTGTTACAACAAGACGGAATCATTCAACTGCGCCGTATACCGCCATAGTTCAAGCTATATCTAGTGAAAACGGATCTTTGCCAAAGAATATATTGATGGTGGATACTTTCGTTGAAATGAAAGACGGGATAGTACCTGTGAAACTGATGAATATTGGGGAAGAAGATGTGTGGTTAAGTCCAAAAAGCAGGATAGTGCAGAAATACTCCAATCATCAGAAGATGAATATAAAGTTGAAATTGTTCCCGATACAGAATTTGTGATAAGACGGATTATAACACAAGATGAACAAAATCAGAGAACTACGTGTCAAGACAAAATTTCAGAATTATCTGTGAAACTAGATGTAAATGATGTGGAATTTTCTGAAAAACAACACCAAAAATGGGAGAATCTGTTACAGAAGCATCAAAACGTGTTTGTGTTCCGTGATGAAGATATTGGTTATTCAACAACAGTAACACATTCTATTAACCTTATTGATGATACACCAATCAAGATACCTCATCGTCGCATTCCCCCAAACCAAATAGAAGAAGTGAGGCAACTTATTCAGCAACTTTTAAATCAAGGAATAATCAAGAAAAGTCATAGTCCATACGCAGCTCCAATAGTTATCGTGAAGAAGAAAGATGGGAGTTTACGACTTTGTGTAGATTATCGTGCCTTAAATGCTAAAACCATCGAAGACGCTTACCCACTTCCACGTATTGAGGAGGCTTTAGACCTGTTACATGGAGCCAAATATTTCAGCACCATTGATCTAGCACAGGGATATCATCAAGTTGCTATCGATGAGAAAGATATATACAAAACAGCTTTTCGAGTTGGATCTGGTGGCCTATATGAATATCTGCGCATGCCCTTCGGACTTTGCAACAGCCCAGCGACGTTTCAACGCCTAATGGAAGTGTGTTTACGTGAAGAAAACTTTGATATTCTTGTGTTATACTTGGATGATGACCATATAGAGAGATTAGACATTGTGTTTGCAAAACTTAAACATCATGGACTGAAATTGAAACCATCCAAGTGTCATTTCCTCAGGAGACAAGTATGTTATCTAGGCCATATTGTGTCCGAGCATGGTGTATCAACTGATCCCGCAAAGACAGAAACAATATCTTCCAGTCCCAAACAAACAACAGAGCGACAACTACATTCATTTCTCAGTATAGCAGGATATTATCGCCGCTTCGTTAATGGATTTGCAAAAATTGCTGCACCATTACATGCACTGTTGTCAAACCCAAAGAAAACCAAAACAAATATCAAAACTGAGCAGTTTGTGTCATTATGGAACCATGATTGCGACAGAGCATTTGAAGAATTGATAACCAAACTGACATTTACTCCGGTGCTAGGATACCCCGATTTTTCCAAGGAATTCGTGTTAGAAATTGACGCCAGTTTGCAACTTATCCCAAGAACGCGACAAGAAAAATCTTGTTATTGCGTACGCATCAAGAACTCTAAGACCCACAGAGAAAAGTATGGAAAATTATAGCTCCATGAAATTAGAACTTTTGGCTCTAAAATGGTCTGTTACCGAAAAATTCCAAGACTATTTATTAGGATCCAAATTTGTGATTTTTACGGATAATAACCCATTAAGTTATTTGCAGACAGCGAAACTAGGAGCAACAGAGATGAGATGGGCCAGTCAACTCGCACAGTTTGATTTTACTATTAAATACCGATCAGGCAAAGTGAATAAGAATGCTGATGCGTTAAGTCGAAGACCAAATTCAGTAGAGGATCCTGAGACCATTATTCAACCAGTGACGATTACTTCAGTGATATGTGATATATTTTGTGATAAAAATTTGCATAGTGTGAAAACGTGCTTTGTGCGTATAGAACAAGCCGAATCATCCCCTGTGTTACCTGGATTTATTCCTGCAGATATGGCACCGTTACAAGAGCATGATCCTGTTTTAAGTCGTGTGTTGTACTGGTTAAAACGGCCAAATCAATCAACCAACAGTGTGATTCGCAATGAGAAGAAAGATGTGAGAAAATTATTAAATCAGAGAAACAAGCTGTGTTTTGAAAATTCTGTGTTATTCAAAAAGTGTATGGATGAAACCGGTGAAATCAAACAGATTCTTCTTCCCCAAGTTCTTAAGGATAAAGTGTTAGAGAGTGTTCATGACCACCCCGGACATCAGGGTGTAGAAAGAACTCTAGCATTGTTACAGAAAAGATGTTTCTGGATTCGAGCGGCTCAAGACGTAGAGAAGTGGTGCAAGAACTGTGAACGCTGCATGATCGCAAAAGCTCCCCTGCCAAGCATCAAACCACCAATTGGAAATATCATTCACATCGTCCGATTGAAATACTAGCAATGGACTACACTCTACTTGAGAAGTCATCAGATGGCCGGGAAAACGCTTTGGTTATGACGGATATATTCTCCAAATTCACGCAAGCTATACCAACCAGAGATCAGAAAGCCGTGACTGTGGCCAAAGCGCTAGTGAAAGAATGGTTTGTTCATTATGGAATACCGCATCGTATACATAGTGATCAAGGACGAAACTTCGAAAGCCAAATTATACAGGAACTGTGCAAGATATATGGAATACACAAGTCAAGAACAACGCCGTACCATGCTGCTGGAAATGGACAGTGCGAACGCTTTAACCGAACCATGCATGACAGATTACGCACGCTTACTCCTGAACAGAAGATGAGGTGGACAGAATTCCTTCCAGAACTAGTGTATGTGTATAACTTATCGGTACATTCATCCACAGGATATTCACCCTACTTTTTGGGAGTTGATTTTAATCAACTCTTCTATGCACTCACTCGGGCAAAGCGAAAGTGAAACACTGTTTGGACCTAAGCACAAATCAATACCGCTGACAACACTTAGTTCTTGAAAATAATGGATAAAATCGATGCTATGTATTCTGAAGTATTGTTTTTCAAGAAAACCTATTTATTAATAGCATGAAAATAATAAGATTTTAAATTGTTCAAACAGTTTAGATATTTTTTAAAGCCGTATGTATTCCTACGCTAGAGTTCAATGTAGTCTCGTTCAACCAAACGCTTGGCTGTCTCAGAGTCTCTCTTGCTGGAGACAGCCGAGCATTTGGTTTAACAAGACAAGATTTCAATCTTGCCCGGATCCATACAATTTCTCAGAAATATTTCGATTACTGATACTACTTGCCATGCAAAATCACATATCGTTATATGTGATATAACGATATACAGTCAAGACTGCCGTAGCGGTCACCCCTATTAAGCAGTCACCTTTTGTATGCGGTCATTTTATTTCCTCCCGATGAAAAATCCTATATAATTGCCCTCTAAAGAGCGGTCACCTGTCTAACGCGGTCAGCGGTCATCGTATTTTGATCCAAAACTGTACAGTCGACATGCATTAGGCGGCCATTTTGGCCGGTCACATGATACAGGTGTCAGAATTGTCCGCGGCGAGGCAAGAGAAAATTGCTTGATTTAATAATATGATTTTGAGTTCAGATACGGTCGGTTAAAAACGTAATTGTTCATTTGTATTAAAAGTTTTTGTTTTCTATATATACAGTACTCATGAATATAGTGTTAGTGTTACAATTGTAAAAAGGTTGTCGACAAGGTTTTACCACGTACTGACTTTTTTTAATAAAGAAATATAAAAAATACATGCACAATGCATTGTAATGTATTTCTACTTATTTGTAAATTTAATAGATACTATTAAAACATCAAATCAATTTCTTCATCAATCATTTTGATACATTATGTCAAATATCAAGTATATAATTAAAATAAAATTGAATAATTGTTCTAAAAAGGAATTTGATGTTGGAAAATTCAGAAGTCTCTATTCAAAGGTCACCTCTGTTAAGAGGTCACTTTGGGTGCCTCCCGCAGGTGACTGCTTAATACAAGTTTGACTGTATATATATCACAATAAATGATAATCGATAAAATCAACTCCCGTCAGTACTTCAGTACTTTGTTATTTTTTGGCCGTGAACCTACATTACCGATTGATTTTATTCTTGGAACCCATACTGGAACAGAGCTGGACATTTCTTCATTAGACGAGTGGATCTCTGAACACAGAAAAAGATTAAGTGAAACTCTACATTCAGCAACTATAAATACTGAGAAGAATGCTCAACGTAGGAAAGAAATCCACAATAAAAATACTAAAGAAGCACCAATCAAGATTGGCACAAGAGTGTTATTGAGGAATCGTGTCTTAGGTAGAAACAAAATACAGGACACATGGTCATCCGTACCTTATAAGGTGATTGCAATACCTGAAAAAAACGTATACTCAATTCAGCTTGCAGATGGATCTGGACCTTTGCGAAATGTTACAAGGACCGTACTTTTGGATACTGGTGAAGAGGTTGGAGAGGATAGTGATAGTGACAGTGATGTGATTGTTGACCAGACTATGGACATCACACCACAGCAAGAAACCCTTCCGATAGGAGATGAGGGTGAAGATGATGATATTGGTGGAAACAGGGAAGACGAAGATCCCGATGAAACAGAAGAATCCCGACCGAGGCGTTCAGGACGTCAAACTGCTGGGAAACATTCCCATCCGTTTCATTTACCAAAGAGTGTCCTTGCGTCGAATCAAGAAGTACGCGCTTCTCCGACAGATGTGAAAGACTTTCGCGAACTAAGTGAGGCCATAGCTAATTTGGGTGCATCATTAGGATCGTCTTTAAGTGCAACATCAAGGAAGTATGGGACTCACGATTTTGAATCTACCGCGCAACTCCGAATGACGTAAACCAATTCGCAGTCGTTAAATCTGTTGGTTCAATTCTAAGGTATTTAACAATAAATTTATTGTGGAAAGGATTTCATAGTTTCTTTTTTAAAATAAAACGTGAACATAAATGATCATAAAAGTTAATTTAACCCAAAAATCTTATTTTACGACATAAATATCGGTTCGGTTTTCGGCAATGCGGAGGAAACGTGGATTTCATTTTGAACGCTGAAAAGACATTAAGGTTGCTAAAGCTCAGAAAAAGGATGGTCTAGTCACATAAGGCGACCGTGGATGCTCTGTTGGGCAGACCAATCACATATTTTGATATTACAGCTGAATAATTCTCATCACAGATGGAGGAAGATGACTCGACGCCAGCAAAAGCGATCTGTCCAGGTTTGACCTACATTCATTGATAGAGTAAAAGTATTTGGTAATCTCAGCAAGATTAAGTTCGTCGAAACTGAAAATTTTTGACAAACGTTTCTTCAGTTTTTCAGTTTTGGCGAATCTAGCTGAGATAAGATTAAAAGTAAAATTGGTATGGGCAGCATCGAATTTTTCTTTTGCCGGTGTAATGCATTGGTGCTTGCATGCATTGGTCTCTGCTCATGAATGTGTAAGATACCTATACCTATATAATTAGGCATCGTACATATTCGTGCGTAAAGCCCCAAGCACCTGAGGTGTAATTTCATAATAAAACAAATAATTATAATCATGTATACAAGTTTTTGACGGAATGGTTCAATACACATATCAGAACCCAATATAATTCTTAATGTCTTTCATTATTAATAGTTAATTCTAAAATATATCAGAATTTGTATCATGTCGTCACATGTTTCAGAAAATCAGATGTTTCGATTAGTCAATTTTCAACGCATGAGTTCATTCCAAAATGATGTTAAACCACACATGACGTCTCTATGCATAGCCATTAGTCGAATTATGTGGCATCAAGTTTATATTTTAGCTACAAGTAGAAACTGCATATGATGACAACTGATTTTGTATCAGTAATTTCAGATGCTATGTCTGAGTGAGATTAAAAATGATTCAGTTTAGATGAAAATTGTTAACTGACAGCCATTATGTGTGGCGTTAGGTGTTAAACTATCGGAAACCCATGACGTTATGAGATGTATTTTAAAATAGGAAGACAGATTGAACACTTTCGGTTATGATATTTGTTATTATGGTATACACATATTGACAGCAAAATAAATTTCAAATAGGTGTGAAATAGGTGTCAAGTACATTTTTTTTTTATTTAAAACTCAACCTCAGAGGTCTTTTTTCAGTTAAAACAGTGTCTGGAGCTTTTGTGTGACTTTCAGTCTTTCACAATAATGCTCCCTCAAAATTTACTTTTCACAGCCCCATGCCCTTCTTCATGTGGAAAGATTTGCATGTACATATTTATGTATCTGATTGGAGAACAACTACCAGTAATTTAAAAGTGAAGATTTTAGAAGCCAGTGTCTAGTAATAACTATCCCTCTTTCAGTAAATATTAATATGTTTGTTAACCTCTGTTTATGCCTTTAAAATATTAAGTACATATGCATATATCTTTTTTACTGATCAACTTGGCAACCAATTGGTGTTCCTTTATAATATCAAGTACATAAGCATATATTTTTTTACTGATCAACTTGGCAACCAATTGGTGTTCCGGTTAATATTCTCTCATTGTGCAAACATTCCTGAATATGTAACTTACATGTAATATTACAGATGTTGACTATGAAGAAGTTGTCAAAATGTCTGATTGAGGTTGGAGACAGTGGAAGAGTTTGGTGGAATTAGGGATGTAAGCAGATATGCATTTAAGAGAGTTCCATGGTCGTGGCCATTTTCAGACTGTATTGATCTCCTAAGGAAGAAGAGCTATATATAAAAATATGCTGGTTGGCAGAAGAGAGAGAGAGAGTGGGAAGTCATAACAGTTTGTCAGGTATTTGATAAATTATATACATAAACTACTTTCGATTGGTATCTCTGTGATTGGTTTAATTTTAATGGATTTCAAGGGTATACTCTTTCATATGAACAAATTAAAACCCCCACAAAAAAACCTCACCCCCCCCCCCCCAAAAAAAAAAAATCTTCACTAACTGTGCAAAATAATCCATGAAATTGCATCCCAATGAACCTTTAATGAATGATAACAATCCCCAAAAATAAGACCTCACAAAATTCAATGATTTGACAGCAGGGTAAAAGTTAACTGTAATATTCCATATATTGTTGACTGAAATCTATAGTCCCAGAAATTATCACTGTGCCATTTATTTTATTATGTTTAATACTCTAAGCATGAGTGTGCCAATTAAAAATCAGTCATTTATTTTTAAAAAGTTTGTTCATTTTATAAGTAAATTCTAAATTATGTATTTTTTTAATGAATTTTTTGTTTTTTATCCTTAAGTAAAGGAATGTAGAAGATAAAGATTAGTGTTTCATTTTTTATGAGAAATATTAAGGCTGATCTATATTTAATCAAATCGAAAAAAAAAAAAGAATTGTAGCATTTTGAATATATAAATCGAACCAATTGAATAAACCCTGAATAGTCCCAGCCCTAATCTTAATGAACCATAAATTGTACATCCTAAGAAAGCCTTGTGTTTGAATGTCACAATAGTTTTTGTTTAGATATTTCTCTATGTATAAGTATTTTAGTTGATGCTATTTCCCATCTTATGATCTTTCAGGTCATTCATCTATGATCAGGACATTTTCTGGAAAAATACAAATCTTTTAAACAAGATTGAAATCCTGTCGCACATGTACTTTGTTTTTTTAGGTTATGTAATTTATGTAACAGAGACATATGAGACGAATTTCACTATATTTTGTGTTGTACGGTGTTAAAAAACGAAAGATATAAGTATATACCAAAATTTTATCTTTTTAGACCAAATATTGTTAAATTTAACGAGCTTTTTTCCTCAAGCAATGTGAGCTTATTAAGCAAGTTATGTAAATTTATAAGTATTTTTAACGAGAAGGCTAAACCTCCTGGTTATTAATCTACATAAAAAAAAATTGTACTTTAATACTTCATATATATTTTGTAGAGAACCATTATAATTGGGTGTTTTACTCTCTACTCACGCATAAAGTATATATTGTGTATATGTTTGTAATATTCTCTATGTTGTAAATTACAACCAAAGAGATAAAATAAACTGTTCAACTGTTCAACAACTGGAAGTGCAAGGCAGAAAAAAAAAAGCGAAAGTGTGAAAAAAATTAAGCCTAACTAAGAAAATAAGTATGTTATTGGCCCCTATTTAGTGGATAATTATTAATTATGATCCATTTGATAAGAGTATGCATCATATCAAATAATTATTGCGCTTTGAATGAAATTACGACTTCAAATAGAACCACGTGTAGTTTTCCTAGTAACGGTTCATTGCGATAGAAGCATCATTTGGCTGGATATATTGACAGATTACTTATCATCAATTACTATTATAGAGTGTTTCTATGAAAATTCAATTTCATAAAGTAACGCAAATAAAAATTCTGCAAGTCCAATTTCAATTTGACGGCAAAACGGTATGACAAAAATAACGATCATATTATTTGTTTAAATGACATATTCCCACAATTATTTTTCCTTCTTCATTTATAAGTCTATTAACACGTACCTCTAGTGTATTTTTGAAATTAATTCGCCTCAAAATATTCGGTCAGAAGTAATATAGGGCGCTTGATTCGATACTGGAAAACGAATTCGAAACTAGGAAAATGGAGGGGGTGTTGAAATTACTATCTCCATAATTCATCCTTTATATTTTCGGAAGTTTGATACTACAGTTTAGAAGGACAAAGATACGTGATTTAAACAAAAAATAAAAACATTTGATTTCCGTTAATATAAGTCGCATGCACGACGAAACCGCATACTGGTTCGTTACCAGTAAAACGACTGTATAATTGGTTTTTCCAGAATGTACCAAAATGTACCGAAATTCAGAATTTAATAAAGTTTGGGCGTTGGCATGTTATATAATTTCTTTTATGTGTGCTCAATGTGCATAAACTTTTAGGAAGTAGAAACACCTTTGTTTTGCATAGCTGACTGGTTCACTATAAAATTCCTTGCTTTCGTTTTATATTTTTCAACCAATTGGATTAAATGTTATAAATAGATGCTTATGTACTGTGGATTGCACAAGGAAACATTTTGTATGCGACGTATGGCTTAACCCACACGATAGCTTAAGTATATTTTTATTTTATTTGGTCTTTTTTAAGCATTTAATTGTAAGGTTCAATATATTTTTGCTTTGAATAGGAAACATAATGCACAAGTCGACGCTCCATACTGCGTAGAAATCATAATCAACGTTGTTTGCTATAACATAATTATGCTTTATATATCCAGCCATTCTAAAGAATAGTTTTACTGAACATTACCGTGTCAGTTGATAAGACTTCCAAGAAATCTAATTCGGAATGCTTTGAAAGTATAACGTTTACCATTCTGTGCAACTACATGTAATGATCAATATATTACAAATTACAAAAGAAAGATAATTTATGTTACAAAATTCATAGCAAAAAAAAAGGGAAAGAAAAAAAAAGAGATGGTAATGTTGAAAAAAGTTATCTACAAATCTCTTTCAGCAGAATGTGTCCACCCAGTATCTTGAGTATGATCATACTTGCGACAATGTTAAAGGAATACTACGCAGGTATTTATAAGTGTTATGAAATACACCATTCTTTAATTTTATCATAACAATTAAATATCATAAAGTTATAAAGCATAAAGTCCCTTTCTAATATTTAAATACTGTGATCTTAAAAAAAATTACAATTAACACGATTTTATAACAAATACGTCGTATTTGCTCTCATAACCGTATGGTTAATGTTTATGAGTCATTTTTATCTGAAAGACGAAACTGGTTTTTAAAGCTTTGTGCAAATGTCCATTGTGCATAAAGAAAGACATTGAAACTAGCATGACTAAACAAAGAGTCTAACATTTGAAAATGTAATTGTGTGCGCTTATATTGCTCATTCTAGCAACACTTGATAATCGAAATGTAGAATTTCATATGTTTTTCGATACAAATTCAAAATAATGGTAATCAGTGTACATGTGTTTAGGTTTAAAAGAGTGGCAAAACTTAATTGATAGATACAGGTGTAAAACCCTGAAGTATAAAACATCAGTGAGGAATAAAACTGAAGACATACACCTCAAATCATTCTATTATAGAGAAATTTTGTATTTCCTTTTAAATATTAGATTGTAATTAAATGCCTTTGAATGATCCAAAAATCCAAGGTCGGGGCATTTTGACCATTAAAAAATAAAGAAAAGTGCATTTAAAACTCTCACAGTTATCGAAAATTTTCTCAAAAAAAGAAAAACAAATTCGTTTTTTTAAATCTAAAACCAAACCAGTTTTATCAGAAATTTCAAAACATAAGCAACATTAAAAAAGAAGCTCATGGGTCATATTGCTTACCTGAGCAACAATAGGCATGATTAAATCAGCTTAATGGAGTCATAATACTGAATATCTTGATAATGTAGAATAATAAATATTGATCCTGTATAAATGATAATCCATTCCCACCCCGGATATTCTAATGTTTATAATCAAGTCTCTTTTCTAACAGGATGACTTTATAGTCATATCACATATTAAGCATTGCAATTCTAACAATTGTATGGATTATAAATCTACATCAAACTAAGAACTCTTTGTGAAGCCTAAGAATTGTCCAGGGGTCAAAGTTTAAACAATTTTATATCATCAGCAATATGTCAAAATGCTTGTATACGAGTAAAACCATATATTTTAACATTTCAGTTGGTGTGAATAATTAGAATGTTTTTCTTTGTAAGATTAGGTCTCCAACATCCTCTGAGAGGCTTTCACTTGGGTTACAACTTTCTTAGGCAAACAGATTTTTAGAAAAAGATTTTTCTCTATATATTCCTATGTAAATGTTTGTCCCCCCCCCCACCCTACCCTCGGGAATCATGAATTGAACAAACTTGAATCTACATGTACCTACCTGAGGATGCTTTCACACAAGTTTTAGTTTTTCTGGTTTTAAAGAGTTTTATATATTTTCTCTATACATTCTTTCATAACAATTTGACCCCTCCCATAAAAGCCCCATCCTACCCCTGGTGATTATGATTTAAACAAATTTGAATCTATCTACCTGAGGATGCCTCCACAAAATATTCAGCTTTTCTGGTCATTCCGTTTTTGGAAGAAGTTTTATAAGTTTTTTCTCTACATATATTCCTATGTAAAAAAGATGACCCCCATAGTGGCC